>CAJGYO010000019.1:38371952-38637006 GCA_904845875.1 Miscanthus lutarioriparius | reverse complement strand
GTCCGCTTGAAATCATTGGACAAAGTGGTAAAGGGCGAGTAAGATTCAATTACTCCGGAGATGAGTGCTATCTTCAATGTCTTCATGTATCCCAATTGAAGAAATGTCTTCGGCCTCAAGAGAGAGAGTTCCATTGGGGATATCGAGTTGTAAATCTGATTTGACCTTTTGAAGAAAATGGGTTCAGAGTGGGATTGACACTCGTGAGCGAGTGACCTTCGAGTCGGTGGTCAAGTTCTACAAAAGTCATGTGAGTAATCAGGGTAGTGAACGCGATGCAACGTGGGAAAGGGAAGATTATTTAGAGGATGGTTATAGGAAATTCTATCAATAATGAGACGCTTTCAAATCTCGGGACGAGATTTTTATAAGGAGGAGGGTCAGTAACCCTCAGTGTTTGGCTTCCACATTTGCACTGTGATTTCATGAACATGAGCATCATGCATCCCTTTTGAACTTATAGCAACATGAAACATAAATTCAAAACATTGCAACGCGGTTGTAGATTTCATGTGTGTTGTTCTTTATGAAATGTAAGCGTGGTAAGCTTTTATGCAACATGTGCCACTCACTTAGTGAAACAAGGTTAGTTAGCGCTATGCAACACAATCAGGAAACAAGTGAAACATGACTATGAAACAGCTTGCAACATTTCATGTGTTTTTCATTGTTTCAAAGACATACCTTGTTTGATTCTTGTGTGACTAATGTGGTGTGGCTAATAATCATCCTAAGTAACTTAAGTTACACCTAGAATGTCATTAGGAATAAGGTTCATGTTGATCATTTTGCCCAATTAGGTTTCCTAAGTCATGGTTGACCAATTTGACCCCCTAGAGCTCCTAAGTGTTTGACCTCGTTTTAAAGTGTAGCTTAGGGACGTTTGCATGTCCTGAGCAACCTAAAGCAAAGTTGTAGAGAATTATATATAAATAAAAGTTATTTTATGGGCCACCTCATGAAAATGTGCACAACATGTTCAAAATGGTCCACAAGTCAGTTTTGAGGTTGATTCTAGCACTTAGAAAATTTCCCCTCGGCATGAAATCAGTTTTCGGGCCATGAGCTCAACTTTGTATGATTTTACTCTTCTATACTTTTTGAATTAGACTTTGAACTCTGAAGGAGTTTTGTAGCTGGTACTTAGGGCTTGCACTTTCGTTTTAGGAAGTTTGCGCTAATAAGCATAGGATTATGAAATACATTGACTCCAAAATGTGGGCGTCAGCCGGTTGATTGCGTGTAGGCGATGGCCATTCCTCCAGTCGAGTGGTCCGATCGGCCCTGCCGCCGTTGTCATGCCGCATGCCACGCTCGCGGAGGTTCAGAGCCCGTCACCGCCCGGCCGGGCCCCACCCGGCAGGCCGCCGCTGGACACCTCAACTCCACGCAGCCTCCGGAGGAAGTTGCCGCTTCAATTGCATTCCATCTCTTCCACTCACACCGCTGTCGCGGGTGGCCGCCGCTTCCATTGCCGACGCCGCCACTTGCCTACCACCTTGCTGGCCGTGGCACCACACCGTCCGCAAGTTTTCACCTACATACCCGCCAGTGTACCTCCGCCGCCCACCTCACCACGGAGCCAGAAAGTCAAGGTAGAGGCTGCATTTCTTCTTCTTCTCGGTACAGGCGCATTTTACAACTAAGAAGAGTCGTCAGGGCTCGCCACGCGCTCACCGCATCGCGACTCACTCCATCTCGGCCCATGATTCCACCATCTCTTTACCTCGCCCACCCTCTAGTGGAGCCTCTATCGAATCGGAGTTGATGGCCCATTCGGCCAATCCGTCAGCCAGCCATGACTCGACCTCACTTGAGATCGAGCTCACCGTGGTCGGAGCACTTGAGGCTTCCCCTTTCCCATTTTTCTTCCTGATAGTTTCTCCATGTAACCGCGTAACTCATACCGTGCTTGGGTGGGGCAATGTAGGCTCGTCGCCGGGAGTTCCACCAGCACCTCGCCGCCCACCAAGGCATGCATGTCACCTGGGTGAGGCAGAGGCTAGAGGGAGATCGAACCCGAGGCACCTGACGGGTGCGGTGTCTGTGCAAGAGCCACGACCAAGTGGCTCACTGAGACGAGGACGAGGCTGGTGAGCTACGCCCATGCCCGCCCGTGCTCATTACTGGTGCTCTGCTTTCCTTTCACTTACATGCGGGCCCGGCTGACTGATGGACCCCTACTTGTCGCTGATCGAGTTAGAAAAGATAGTTCAAAAATTCCAGCTTTTAGTGCCATTTTGTAAATTTTGTAACTCCTACTTGGTAGATCCAAATTGAGTACTTCCAATTTTGTTAGACTCATTGTTAGATCTAATATTTAATAAAAAATATATCTTGAGTATATCATGTAGAAAATTTGGATGAATTAAATAGAACTTGAAAAGTGTTTTTGATTGCATGCAAACTTGTTTAAATCATATCTTGAGTTTCGGGTGATCCAAAATGTGTAAATTTTGTGGGTGTTTAGTATGGTATAGTAGAAGCTCTGGTTAAAATTTGAGAGTCATTGTATGTGTAGTTTTTGAGTTATAGATTTTCCTTTTATCATTGGATGATTCTTGTAAATTTTAGTAAATAATCTATGAATCCAATGGCCATGAAACTGGTAGGTAGGTAATCCTAGTGCCCTAAGGATGCTAGGTAAAAATATGAAATCTGTTGCTTGACACTTTTCATTAGGTTTCTTAATTATGCCATTTTAAGCCATTATGCCTTGTCATTTTGTGTAGGCTTTTATACTTGCTCAAATGGTGTGAAATTTTTATGGTAGTTCACTTAGAGTATGTAGTGTCTACTGTAATTTTTGTAGAATTAATGGGACAGTTTTCATATAGGTTTACTATTTTCCCTAATTAATTAAATAAATTAATAAAGGTATTAAAGAAATGTTTTGCAATGGACATCCTACTTTGGTGTTCTTAGGATATGTGTGATAAGATAGTAAAGTTGGTTTTGTCTAATTATATGTTTACATCATAAGTTGCTAATTATTTGTTGGCATTATGTCCTCCGACAGATCTGGGGACTTTAGAAAGTTCCCATGAGAGATTTTGGTTTTCTGTGAATATGATGAATACAAGAGTTGTAGATAATTTATGTATCTAGCTCCTGTCAAAATTTAAGAGGCATTTTTGGCCCAGTAGTTTAGAAACTACAGCTGTTTAAAGTTAGGTTCTGTTTTGCTTATTCTCTGTCTTGTAGGACAGTTGTTCTGTTGATTTAGGAATTCGAGCTGGTAAAGTGTCGAATCATGCTTTGAGGTTCAAAATGAATTATAGACAACTTATAAGCTTTCCAGATTGTCTTGTTTCATATCATTTGGAATTATACATCTCCAGTTATGGCTAGTTTAATGTATCGATATATAGTCTTCATTTGCTGAAATACAAATGCTTGATTGAATGTGTTGCAAACGTAATCGTTGATTGTTTGGGGTTAGCCTAACTGGAGAATATGCTTAGGTGCAGGTGCTAGGTCATTAACTGAAGATGAGCAATTATACATTAGGTTGTATAGACTTGGTAAGTAAAGTGTATTGAATAAAGCTTTTAACTTGAATATGCGAATCGCAAAGGTGAGCATGTGCATTCCCCGAGCATCCCTCGACATTCGAGACATGTGCATCCATGATACTTATCTTATGCATTCATGCAATAGGTGTGCGGAGGGAGTGACGCTGTCAAGGAGTTCGAGGGAGCCAACCAGAGGAGGAGCCCAGGGCAGGAAGTCGAAGAAGCGCCCGTCACGAGGAGTTGCCGAGTTCTCTGATCACCACCTTCCTCTTTCCCGAAAGGCAAGCCTTGAGCATTATAAGTCTCCCATGTCTTTACAAATATATTGAGTATCTTTATTGTTGATGATGCATTAAGTATAGGAATTGGTTGGAACCAATTGCTGCATTATATATCCCTCCTTGTCCAGAGATATCTTGACCGAATCTTATTTAAGTTCGTGAACGGGTTAAATGCTTAGCCATGCTTAGTCTGCGTAGAAGTCGTGATTTCCCGTCACCTACTAGATTTAGGGATGAGGTGGATCACGGTTGGCATTATATTTGCTATCGTGGAAAGAAGAACCATGTGAATAATGAATTAAGACCCAGGCGGAGTCTTGTAGGTTTGAAACATAGTGACTCAGTTCTGTCGCTTAAGGACCGAGCATACCGACGCCCTCATGTCATGTTGAACGCACATAACAACACTTAGCTGGTCGGATAAGTCGTTCCGACCGCTGGGCCGAGTAGCTCAACTCAGCCGGGAACCGTGGGGTTGGATGCATTGGAGGTAGTAAGGATGTGCGGAGAGCCATTGGCATAAGTCCAAGGGGAGTGGGGTTTAAGATCCTCGCACTTCCTGGCGTAGTGGTTCTCCGAGAATGCAGAGGTCCGGACCCTGCCTTTTCTTTTTACTTTTCTCCTGAAGTTGTACCAAAGGTGACTTGTTTGCGACCTCGATTTGGGAAGCGTGGTTTGTGTTAGGAATACCTCCACTGGATAGGAATCGATTGAATCGCCGTCTCTCCCGGATAGTGAGAACTTGACTTGAGCAAATGGGCAACGTAGATTCAATTAATTTAACGATATGGTTAAATGGATAATGATGATAATGTTGCTTTTAGAATTATACCTCTTGCGTGGTTATTAATGTTTGCATATTAATCAAGTGGTTGATTATTATGTGTGCTAATATAGATGACAGGTTAATGGCTTAAAGTCACTGCTAGTTCAGGATAAAAGTTAATCATTATTACATATGCTTTTCTGCAAAAGAAAGTGTCAGCCAGATCCACTAAATAAAGCTATGCATGATCCTTGGTGTCCTTTATTTTTGGTTTCCATCGTAAGTCTAGTTGAGTACATTCTCTGCATTCGGTTTATTCCCTCTTGTTGCGGTATGACCTTCTCTATCAGTGGATTCTAGTATTGTCTCCACCCTTTGGGTGACGCAAGACTAGATCACGGGCATGATCTCTGTTATCTTATCTCAATGCTTTTGTGGGATGTGATCAAGAACTGGTAATCGTATTGAACTCGTGTGTGAGTTAAACTATTTGCTTCCGCTATGTTACAAGACTTGTTTTGTAATAACGATGACTCGTGTTGATGTAATCTATTTGCGTAACGCCCTCTGAAATGTTGTAACGCATTTATATGTTATGTTGAATTATCGTGATCTTGGTTGTATGCAAGTTGGTTTGAAACCGCCGTGATTTCATTGACTCACCGGGTTTATATGGGCGCAAGTTCGAGAATTTGATCGCTTTGCTACATTGTTTTCGTATTTTGTACTCTTATAAATTGGTTTGTTCTTGCGGATGCCTTTTATGCCTTTTTAGGAATTATCGGGCTCGATACAGAAGTCATCAAGTTATTACAATTTATAAGAGTACAAGTACGAAAACAATCGCCAAACGATCAAATTTCTAACTTGTACCATATAAACCCGTAGTCAATCAAATCACGCACGGATTTCAAACCAACTTGCATACAACCAAGATCACAAGTAATTCAACATAACATATCGCACGTTACAACATTTCGCAGACGTTCGCAAATAGATTACATCAACACAGAGTCATCGTTATTACAAAACAAGTCTTGTAACATAGCGGAAGCAAATAGTTTAACTCACACACACGAAAGTTCAATACCAAAGATCTACCGCTTGTTGATCACATCCCACAAAAGCATTCAGATAAGATAACAGGAGATCATGCCCGTGATCTAGTCTTCGCCACCCGCACGGTGGAGACAATACTCATGTAATCCCCCGATAGAGAAGGTCATCTCGCAACAAGAGGAATAAACCCGGAGTAATGGAATGTACTCACTAGACTTACCCGGACGGAAACCAAAATAAAGGACACCAAGGATCATGCATAGCTTTATTTAGTGGATCCGGCCGACACTTTCTTTTTGCGTAAAAGCATATGTAATAATGATTAACTTTTATCCCGAACTAGCGTTGACTTTAAGCCATTAACTCGTCATCTATATTAGCACTGTACTAATCAACCACTTGATTAATATGCAAACATTAATAACCACAACAGGTATAATTCTCGGCAACATTATCATCATTATCCATTTAACCATATCGTTAAATTAATTGAATCTACGCTCAGCATTTGCTCAAGTCAAGTTCTCACTATCCGGGAGAGACGGCGATTGAATCGATTCCTATCCACCGGAGGGTATTCCTAACACAAACCCCTGCTTCCCCGTCGTGGTCGCAAACAAGTCACCTTTGGTACAACTCGGAGAAAAGTAAAAGAAAAGACGCTGGTCCGGGGCACTTTGCATTCTCAGAGAACCACTCTGCCAGAAGTGCGTGATCTTAAAACCTCGACTCCCCTTGGACTTATGCCAATGGCTCTCCGCACATCCTTACTACCTCCAGAATGCATCCAACCCCACGGTTCCCGGCACGAGTTGAGCTACTCGGCCCGGCGGTCGGAACGACTTATCCGGCCACTAAGTGTTAGGTCATGCGTTCAACATGACATGAGGACGACAGCATATCGGTCCTTAAACTATGACGACAGCACGGAGTCACTATGTTCAAACCTACACAAGACTCACCTCGGTCTTAATTCATTATTCACATGGTTCTTTTCCACGATAGCAAATATAGCCAACCGTGATCCACCTCATCCTAAATCTCGTAGGTGACAGGAAATCACCGACTTCTACCGCACTAAGCATGGCTAAGCATTTAACCCGCTTCTGAACTTAAATAGGATTCGGTCGATATATCGGACAAGGAGGGATATATAATGCAGCAATTGGTTCCAACCAATTCCTATACTTAATGCATCATCAACAATAAAGATACTCAATATATTTGTAAAGACATGGGAGACTTATAATGCTCCGGGCTTGCCTTTTCGGAAAGAGGAAGGCTGGTGATCGAGTGGCACTCGGGCAACTCCTCGGCGGACAGGTGCTTCTTCGACTTCTGCGCTCGGGCTCCTCCTCCTGGTTGGCTCCTCGAACTCCAGCAACGTCACTCCCTCCGCACACCTATTGCATGAATGCGCAAGATAAGTATCATGGATGCACATGTATACGAATGTCGGGGATGCTCGGGAATGCACATGCTCACTGCAGTTCGCATATTCCAAGTTAAGCTTTATTCAATACACTTTACTTACCAAGTCTATACAACCTAATGTATAATTGCTCATCTTCAGTTAATGACCTAGCACCTGCACCTAAGCATATTCTCAAGTTAGGCTAACCCCAAACAATCAACGATTACGTTGCAACACATTCAATCAAGCATTTGTATTTCAGCAAATGAAGACTATATATCGGTACATTAAACTAGCCATAACTGGAGATGTATAACTCCAAATGATATGAAACAAGACAATCTGGAAAGCTTATGAAATTGTCTATAATTCATTTTAGACCTCAAAGCATGATTCGACACTTTACCAGCTCGAATTCCTAAATCAACAGAACACTGTCCTACAAGACAGAGAATAAGCAAAACAGGAACCTAACTTTAAACAGCTGTAGTTTCTAAACTACTGGGCCAAATGCCCTCAAATTTTGACAGGAGCTAGATACATAAATTATCTACAACTCTTGTATTCATCATATTCACAGAAAACCAAAATCTCATGGGGAACTTTCTAAAGTCCCCAGATCTGTCCAGAGGACATAATGCCAACAAATAATTAGCAACTTATGATGTAAACATATAATTAGACAAAACCAACTTTACTATCTTATCACACATATCCTAAGAACACCAGAAAGTAGGATGTCCATTACCAAAACATTTCTTTTAATACCTTTCTTAATTTATTTAATTAATTAGGGAAATAGTAAACCTATATGAAAACTGCCCCATTAATTCTACAAAATTACAGTAGACACTACATACTCTAAGTAGACTACCATAAAAATTTCACACCATTTGAGCAAGTATAAAAGCCTACACAAAAATGACAAGGCATAATGGCTTAAAATGGCATAATTAGGAAACCCTAATGAAAAGTGTCAACCAACAGATTTCATATTTTTCCTAGCATCCTTAGGGCACTAGGATACTACCTACCAAGTTTCGTGGCCATTGGATTCATAGATTATTTACTAAAATTTACACAAGAATCATCCAATGATAAAAGGAAAATCTATAACTCAAAAACTACACATGCAATGACTCTCAAATTTTAACCAGAGCTTCTACTATACCATACTAGCTTACCCACAAAATTTCACAATTTTTGGATCACAGAAACTCAAGATATGATTTAAACAAGTTTGCATGCAATCAAAAACACTTTTCAAGTTCCTATTTAATTCATCCAAATTTTCTACATGATATGCTCAAGATATATTTTTATTAAATATTAGATCTAACAATGAGTCTAACAAAATTGGAAGTACTCAATTTGGATCTACCAAGTAGGAGTTACAAAATTTACAAAATGGCACTAAAAACTGGAATTTTTGAACTATCTTTTCTAACTCGATCAACGACAAGTGGGGTCCGTCGGTCAGTAGGGCCCGCATGTAAGTGAAAGGAAAACGAAAGCACAGCGGTTCTGGCGGGCGCTGGGCATGGCGTAGCTCACGGTGGCTCGTCTCGGTGAAACCCGAGCCACCGTCGTGCTCACCACGGAAAGCCGCACCCGTGGGTGCCTCGGGTTCGGTCTCGACCGGCCTCTACCTACTGATGACGACATGCACGGCGGATCTGGCGATTTAGGCTGGTGGAACTCCGGTGACGGCGAGCCTACCTTGCCCCACCCAAGCACGGTATGAGTTACACGGTTACATGGAGAAACTATCCGAGAAGAAAAATGGGAAAGGGAAGCCTCAAGTGCTCCGCCCACGGTGAGCTCGATCTCGGTGAGGTCGAGTCATGGCGGCGGCGGATTCGGCGAATGGGCCATAAACTCCGTTCGATAGGCTCTACTAGAGGGTGGACGAGGTAAAGGAGATGGTGGGGAATCTGTGGACGAGATGGAGTGAGTCGCGATGCGGTGTGGCGGCGAGAGCTCGGCGGAGCTCTTCCGGACATGGCGCACGGCCACGGAGAGAAGAAGAAATACAGCGGCCTCTACCTTGACTACTGGCTCCACGGTGAGGTGGGACGAGGCAGAGAGTACACGGCGGAGCTGTGGGTGAGAGCTTCTTGGCGGTGGTGCCACGGCGGCGGTGGTGGCAAAATGGCGGCGTCGGCAATGGAGCGGCGGCTTGGCGAGGCGGCAGTGGAGGAAGAGATGGAGATGCAATTGAAGGCGGCGCTTCCTCGGAGGCGCGTGGAGTTGAGGTGTCATGACGGCTGGACTGGTGGGGCCTGGCGCCCGCGTCTGGCCTCCACGGCGTGGCTGCAACAACGACGGCTGAGGCGATCGGCCACTCGGCTGACGGAGATGGCCATCGGGGCCTGCAATCAACCGGCCCGACGCCACATTTTGGAGTCAATGTATTTCATAATCCTATGCTTATTAGCGCAAACTTCCTAAGCGAAAGTGCAAGCCCTAAGTACCAGCTACAAAACTCCTTCAGAGTTCAAAGTCTAATTCGAAAAGTATAGAGAGTAAAATCATGCCAAAGTTGAGCTCATGAAGCTGAAAACTCAGTTTCATACTTAGAAATTTTCTACAAGTGTCGAATCCAACCTCAAAACTGACTTGTGGACCATTTTTGAACATGTTGTGCACATTTTCATGAGGTGGCCATAAAATAACTTTTGTTCCTTATATAATTCTCTACAACTTTGCTTTAGGTTGCTCAGACATGCAAACGTCCTAAGCTACACTTTTAAAACAGTCAAACATAGGAGCTCTAGGGGTCCAAATTGGTCAACCATGACTTAGAAACCTAATTAGGCAAAATGATCAACATGAACCTTGTTCCTAATGACATTCTAGGTGTAACTAAGTTACTTAGGATGATTATTAGCCACACCACACATTGGTCACACAAGAATCAAGCAAGGTATGTCTTTGAAACAATGAAAAACACATGAAATGTTGCAAGCTGTTTCATAGTCATGTTTCACTTGTTTCATGATTGTGTTGCATAGCACTAACTAACCTTGTTTCACTAAGTGAGTGGCACATGTTGCATAAGCGTTGCACACTTTACATTTCATAAAGAACAAACACATGAAATCTACAACACGTTGCAATGTTTCAATTTATGTTTCATGTGCTATAAGTTCACAAAGGGATGCATGATGCTCATGTTCATGAAATGCGGTGCAAATGTGGAAGCCAAACACACTGGGTGTTACAGCCCTCCTCCTTATAAAAATCTCGTCCCGAGATTTGAAAAGCGCATACCATTGTTGATAGAATTCCTTATAACCATCCTCAAATAATCTTCCCTTTCCCACGTTGCATCGCGTTCACTACCCCAGATTACTCCACATGACTTTGTAGAACTTGACCACCGACTCAGAGTCACTCGCTCACAGTGTCAATCACTCGAACCGGCTTTTCTTCAAAGGTCAAATCAGATTTTAACTTTCGATATCCCCAATGGAACTCTCTCTTGAGGACGCGAAGACATTTCTTCAATTGGGATACATGAAAGACATTGAAGATAGCACTCATCTCCGGAGGTAATTGAATCTTATCGCCACTTTACCACTTTGTCCAATGATTTCAAGCGGACCAACATATCTTGGCGCAAGCTTTCGCTTCACCAAGCGTTGGACACTTTCATAGGTGAAACCTTCGGATAAACGAAGTCTCAACCCGAACTCAATAGGTTTTCTCGTCGATCGACATAACTTTTCGCGCTAAGCTTGTGCGGCGGCCATGTGAGTTTGGATAATACGGACTTGTTCTTTGGCTTCTTGAACAAAATCAATTCCATAATATCTCCTTTCACCGGCTTCTACCCAGTTCAGCGGGGTTCTACACTTCCGGCCATACAAAGCTTCAAGCGGTGCCATCTTGATGCTTTCTTGATAACTATTATTATGCGAGAATTCAGCTAGGGGCAACCATTTTCCCAGGAACCCTTATTTGAGATGACACGGGCTCTCAACATATCTTCTAAGATTTGATTCACCGTTCGGTTTGTCCATTGGTTTTGCGGATGATAGGCGAACTTCTTACTAGCTTAGTTCTAATAATCCATGTAAGTGCTCCCAAAAGCGATGGTGAACTGTGGTCCTCTATCGGATACAATAGTACGAGGATTCCATGAAGGCGGACTATCTCGATTGAAGTACAACTCAGCATAATCGAGTTGGGACGGAAATCAATGCAGACGAGAATGAAGTGTGCAGACTTAGTCAGAGACGGTCTACAATCACCCAAATAGAGTTAAAATTCTCTACGAGTAGTAGGGAGTCCAACAATAAAATCCATACTTATCTCCTCCCATTTCCATCTGGAATAGATAGTGGCTGAAGTAATCCGCCCTTCATGTGTACGACTTTAACTCGACAACAAGTGTCACACCTAGCCACATAAGCGGCTATCTCCTTCTTCATTTAGTCCACCAATACTTGAGGCTTCAAATCATGATACATTTACTACTGCCTTGGATGAATAGATAATTTAGAGGAATGTGCTTCAGATATGATTTGATCTCTAAGCTCTCTATCCGCCGGAACCACTAACCTATCCTTGAACCATAACACGTCATTTTCATCTACCCGAAAATGTTTGGTTTCTTGTTCTTTCATCTTGCGCTTGATGTGGAATACACCTGGATCGGTCTTTTGTAGCTCAATAATTCTACTTTGCGAGTACAACCAGCGGTGATGTTGTGAAGGATTGCGGGATTTATGAGCCGTGACAAATGACAATCACCTTCAATCAAAAGAGTGACAATGCGATTTCTGCTCAAGGCATCTGCAGCAGCGTTTGCCTTGCCGGGATGATAGTGCACTTGGAGATTATAATCCTTGATCAACTCGAGCCATCTTTCGTTGGCGCATATTCAACTCAAGGTTGAGTGAAGATGTACTTCTAAGACTTTTGTGATCGGTGTAGATGTTGCACACATTACCAAGCAAATAATGTCTCCGGGCTTTCAAAGCATGAACAAGCTGCAATGAGTTCTAAGTCATCGTAGGATAATTCACCTCATGCTTCCGAAGTTGGCGAGAGGTATAAGCAATGACCCTACCCTCACGCATAAGAACACCTCCTAAGCCAATACGATGCATCACAATACACATCAAAAGGTTTCTCAATATCCGGTCGTGCCAAAACCGGAGCCGAAGTTAAAAGGGTCCATAGGGTGTGAAAAGCCACATCACACTCGGAAGTCCAGACAAACCTCGTGTCTTTCTGCAGCAACCGAGTCATAGGCTTGGCTATTTTAGAGAAATCCGGGATGAAGCGACGATAATAGCCCGCCAAACCCAGAAAACTCCGAACCTCATGCACCGAGCTGGGAGCCTTCCGGTCTAACACTTCTTGCACCTTGGTGGGATCCACCATAATTCCACCATCGGACAACACATGCCGAGAAAGCGGTACTTTCTGAAGCCAAAATTCACATTTCTTTGAACTTTGCATAAAGCTTGTGTTCACCTTGGTCTAGTGAGAACCACTCGCAAATGTTCAACATGATCTTCTTCATTCTCGAGAATAGACCAAGATATCATCTATAAATACCACCACAAATTTGTCCAACTCGAGGCATAAACACCGAATTCATTAGATACATAAAATGTGCGGGGCATTGGTCAATCCGAACGACATAACCCGAGATACTCATATCGAGACCATATCTTGTAGAGAATGCGGTTTTTGAGACATCCTCGGGCGAATTTTGATTTGATGATAACGGACCTCAAATCAATCTTGGAAAAAGACTTTTGCTTTAGACAAGCTGATCAAACAAGATGTCTATCCATGGCAGAGGGTACTTGTTCTTAATTGTGACTGCATTCAAAGGCCTATAATCTACACATGCGTAGTGAGTGATCCTTCTTCTTCACAAAGATATTTGGACACCCCATGGCGATGAACTAGGGACGGATAAGGCCTTTACGTAGAAGTTCACTTAAGCTGGATCTTAAGTTCAGCTAGTTAGATTTGGGAGGCATTCTATAAGGTCTTCTAGATATGGGTCTGCACTGCGGTAGCAACTCTATCTTGAACTCTACGTCCCGATCCGGAGGTAATCCGAGCAAATCCTGGGAAAAACATCCGGAAAGTCACACACTACGGGATATTTGCCATAGCCTTTGCTTGCACCGCATTAGCCGCACAAGAAAGATTGATGTCCCTAGGTAGTTGCACCGAAACCTTCACGAGTACTAGGATCTCTACGAGCATGACTACTCTAGTCGATGTATCAATGAGCACCCGTGCTTGCTCATCCAATTCATTCCCAATATCACATCGATACCCAGCCCGGTAAAACTACCGGATCAACTTGATAACTTCGTCCCTCTATCTCAAGTTATACGCCCCCTACTACGAGCTTGGTGGGGATGGTACCTTTGGCAGCCCTAATACAATAACCCTCACCCTCAACGAGTGTATGTTTTACTGCACAAACTTGGATGCAAATGCGGGACTAATAAAGAATGTGAAGCACCGAATCAAATAGTACAAGCTGCGGGGTGTTGATCAACCGAGAAACTTTCGATAGTGGCGCCTCCCCTGAAGGAATATCAGCAACATTTGTATAGTTCACTGGCCACCTTGATTGAAATTCTTCTTAGGGTAAGGACACTTCCTCGCCATGATGGCGGTCTTGTTGCAATTCAAAGACGGCATATTGCTTGGCGGAACATTGGAGCTTCCTTGGTGGTAGTGCCCTTTGGAAGAGCAACCGTAAAAGCCTTGAAATCCGGTCCTCCTGGATTCTTCTTCTGCGGTGGGCGAAACTTAGCGGTGTGTTGGTGGGCCGGAATGGAGCCTTATGTGTGGCGGGAGCCTTGGATTGTGAGGCACTCGCCTCATAGGCTCTCTTACGACTCTTTGAAGCATACATACACAGCATTGTTGTTCTCTTGGGATAGAGCATCACTAACAAACTCATTGAAATCGCACACTTGCAATTTCCCATGGTCTTCATAAGTTTGGGGCTCGGTCCCGCTTGAAACTTGCGATTTTCTTGGCATCGGTGTCCACAAACTCCGTAGCGTACCTTGCAAGGTTATTGAAGCTTCTGCAGTATTCGTTCAAGCTCTTGTTCCCTTGGGTTAACTTCATAAACTCTGTATGCTTGATCGCCATGAGACCGGGAGGAATATAATTTCCCCTGAAGCAGACTTGAGGCTGATCCCAAGTAATTTGGGCATTAGCGGGCATAGTGGACCGATGATGGCTCCACCAAATACCGGTGGCCCATGCAACTGGCTGGTGAGATCATTTTTCAGATCTTGACACCTCAGTCAAGCGGGCAAGCGGAACTTACGCTCAGAGTATTCAACCACTCATCGACTTGCAGAGGCTCCTCGGCCTCCTTGAAGATCGGGGTTTCGTGTCAAGGAAAGCCTTGAAATCCTTGTATTGATTTGGTTACGGTCCTTGGCGGACATTCCGATCCTCACGGTTTGCCATCATGGCGCATAGCCTCGGCTTAGCATCTTGTTGACTTTCAATATTTGTCTGCATTAGCTCAGGTGGTGTGGGTGGTGGTGGAGGAGGTGTTTGCTCCTCATCTCCATGGTTACGACCATGACGAAGATTGTAAGCCATCGCAAAATGTATAGCCAATGAGCACGCGATGATGTGGAAATTTGTAGATGAATTGTATAATTATGCCTACTTGACTCAATGGAGGAAATGAACTTATACTATCATAGAGGCACAATCATTCATCACAATCACACAACTTCTCAAGCGCATCAATTGACACATTAAGGCGATGAACTTAACCGACAATGAGATGGATAGCCCTTACAGACGGAACTTGTCAAAGGCTCACATAAGCGGAACATAACAGGTTCAATAGGTTACATCAAAGCGAGAGGGTTCCAAGCGATGACAAAAGATAACAGGTTCGATATTCATCCCAACGATTAACTTATTACAAAGCTACTCGTTCATGCACGAGGATCAACAAAAGACTAGCTCCGGTATTATTAGCTAAGTATTAAGCTAACTACGCATCGTCGTCCTCGAGTCGATTGTGAAGATCTCTCCTCCATCTTCATCACTATGAGGCTCTAACTCCTCATCTTCCTCCTCATCATGTGGAGCGTCTTGAGTCCATTAATCTCAACGTCATCACCTTCACCATGATGACACGAACCCATCGATCCTCATCGGTGGCGAGGGAGAGGTGGCGATTATGTAGCGGTGAACCTCCTCATGAAGATTGTCATTGTACCCTTCTGCGGCCGCCTAGCTGCTGCTCGAGTTCTACATCGCGCTCTCGGCACATTCTCCTCGTGCGGGCTTCATTCCGTTGGTTCAGCATGTGAACCAACATACGCTCCACCGATTGCGGTGAGCAAGCTGTCAACCTCTCGAACCTCGAGGTTCTCTTGATCCCGTTCTGCGTGACTTGCTCCAAGCGCTGCTGGCTGCAGTCCTCTCGGCCAGTCACCCGGGCTAGATTACGCCTCGGCCTTTCCTCCTCGGTAGGCTCGGGGCCCGGGGCTCACGAGGAGCTAAGCGGTGACGAGGTGCCCTGCCTCCAGCCGGACTTGCGGCGAGTTTGCGTTTGCATGGCGCCATCTGTAGCAAAAAGTTACAGCGTAAGGGAGAATCATTTAAGGGATACGAAATTTAATTATTGAGACCATCAATTTTAAAGGAGGGAGTAATGCAAGAAATGCCATGTATGCTTGAACATGATGCATGCACGATCCGTGACGTCCTCACAAACCTAAAATAAAATTTAAAAGGCTAGCGAAATATACGGTGGCATACATACGTTTCTCTCGTATCACGGTAGCTAGTCGATCTACAACGATCGTTGTTAGTGTACTACAGAAAATTTCATTTCAGCCCGATGAATTCCCTAAAAAGGCATAAAAGCAAGCATTAAACTAAATACTTTCATACATACATCCCGGATGTATATACTCTAATATCCTGACTACCGACAGAGATACCCACAATTAAGTACTCTCATAGATACATGATTAAACATGTAGGTATGCGAGCAACCACAACTTCTCTCCCCTAGACCGCCGGTTGGACGGTCATGCTCTCTAACTCACCCTTACAGGCGTGAGGCAAATGATCCAAACATTACCATTCAAGCGAATGGCACCCATACAATAGCACGCCCGTATGGACAACGAAAATAGAAACAATCATTTCCCAAAGTTAGTAATTATATAAGCCACCTAAAATCCTTAAGTGGGCTACAAAGGATGTGATCTTTGGTACACTATAAAATTTCAGATTTTGAACACTTACATATAACTATAAGTTATAAACCAGTTTTCGCAACAAAAGCTTTTGTTTTTAAAATACCGTATGACATGTTTAATGTTGAATCTAGCTACGATACGGTGTGTCACCAGAACCGACCAATTTATAAGAGTACAAGTACGAAAACAATGCCGAAGCGATCAAATTCTCGAACTTGCGCCCATATATAAACCGGTGAGTCAAGCTGAAATCACGACGGATTTCAAACCAACTTGCATACAACCAAGATCACGATAATTCAACATAACATATAAATGCGTTACAACATTTCGCGAGACGTTCGCAAATAGATTACATCAACACGAGTCATCGTTATTACAAAACAAGTCTTGTAACATAAGCGGAAGCAAATAGTTTAACTCACACACACGAGTTCAATACGATTACCAGTTCTTTGATCACATCCCACAAAAGCATTCAGATAAGATAACGAGGAGATCATGCCCGTGATCTAGTCTTCGTCACCCGCCGAGTGGAGACAATACTTACAGAATCCACGATAGAAGGTCATACGCAACAAGAGGGAATAAACCACGAGTGCGGGGAATGTACTCAGCTAGACTTACCCAGCGGAAACCAAAATAAAGGACACCAAGGATCATGCATAGCTTTATTTAGTGGATCTGGTGACACTTTCTTTTGCGAGAAAAGCATATGTAATAATGATTAACTTTTATCACGAACTAGCGGTGACTTTAAGCCATTAACTTTGTCATCTATATTAGCTTTTGTACTAATCAACCACTTGATTAATATGCAAACATTAATAACCCACGGCAGGTATAATTCTCGGCAACATTATCATCATTATCCATTTAACCATATCGTTAAATTAATTGAATCTACGTTGCATTTGCTCAAGTCAAGTTCTCACTATCCGGAGAGGCGGCGATTGAATCGATTCCTATCCGGTGGAGGGTATTCTAACACAAACCACGCTTCCCCGTCGTGGTCGCAAACAAGTCACCTTTGGTACAACTCGGGAGAAAAGTAAAAGAAAAAGGCGGGTCGGGCATACTGCATTCTCGAGAGAACCACTCTGCCGGAAGTGCAGGATCTTAAACCTGACTCCCCTTGGACTTATGCCAATGGCTCTCCGCACATCCTTACTACCTCCAGAATGCATCCAACCCCCACGGTTCCCGGCTGAGTTGAGCTACTCGGCCCAGCGGTCGGAACGACTTATCGGCCAGCTAAGTGTTAAAGCTGCGTTCAACATGACATGAGGACGTCTGGCGTATCGGTCCTTAAGCGACACTGACGGAGTCACTATGTTCAAACCTACATAAGACTCGCCCGGTCTTAATTCATTATTCACATGGTTCTTTTCCACGATAGCAAATATAGCCAACCGTGATCCACCTCATCCTAAATCTCGCAGGTGACAGGAAATCACCCGACTTCTACCGCACTAAGCATGGCTAAGCATTTAACCCGTTCACGAACTTAAATAGGATTCGGTCGCGATATCTGGACAAGGAGGGATATATAATGCAGCAATTGGTTCCAACCAATTCCTATACTTAATGCATCATCAACAATAAAGATACTCAATATATTTGTAAAGACATGGGAGACTTATAATGCTCCGGGGCTTGCCTTTCGGGGAAAGAGGAAAATTTGGTGATCAGGGCACTTGGGCAACTCCTCGGCGACGGCTGCTTCGCCGACTTCCTGCGCCTCGGGCTCCTCCTCCTGGTTGGCTCCTCGAACTCCAGCAACGTCACTCCCTCCGGCACACCTATTGCATGAATCGCAAGATAAGTATCATGGATGCACATATACGAATGTCGGGGATGCTCGGGGAATGCACATGCTCACTGCAGTTCGCATATTCCAAGTTAAGCTTTATTCAATACACTTTACTTACCAAGTCTATACAACCTAATGTATAATTGCTCATCTTCAGTTAATGACCTAGCACCTGCACCTAAGCATATTCTCAAGTTAGGCTAACCCCAAACAATCAACGATTACGTTGCAACACATTCAATCAAGCATTTGTATTTCAGCAAATGAAGACTATATATCGGTACATTAAACTAGCCATAACTGGAGATGTATAATTCCAAATGATATGAAACAAGACAATCTGGAAAGCTTATGAAATTGTCTATAATTCATTTTAGACCTCAAAGCATGATTCGACACTTTACCAGCTCGAATTCCTAAATCAACAGAACACTGTCCTACAAGACAGAGAATAAGCAAAACAGGAACCTAACTTTAAACAGCTGTAGTTTCTAAACTACTGGGCCAAATGCCCTCAAATTTTGACAGGAGCTAGATACATAAATTATCTACAACTCTTGTATTCATCATATTCACAGAAAACCAAAATCTCATGGGGAACTTTCTAAAGTCCCCAGATCTGTCCAGAGGGACATAATGCCAACAAATAATTAGCAACTTATGATGTAAACATATAATTAGACAAAACCAACTTTACTATCTTATCACACATATCCTAAGAACACCAGAAAGTAGGATGTCCATTACCAAAACATTTCTTTTAATACCTTTCTTAATTTATTTAATTAATTAGGGGAAATAGTAAACCTATATGAAAACTGCCCCATTAATTCTACAAAAATTACAGTAGACACTACATACTCTAAGTAGACTACCATAAAAATTTCACACCATTTGAGCAAGTATTAAAGCCTACACAAAAATGACAAGGCATAATGGCTTAAAATGGCATAATTAGGAAACCCTAATGAAAAGTGTCAAGCAACAGATTTCATATTTTTCCTAGCATCCTTAGGGCACTAGGATACTACCTACCAAGTTTCATGGCCATTGGATTCATAGATTATTTACTAAAATTTACACAAGAATCATCCAATGATAAAAGGAAAATCTATAACTCAAAAACTACACATGCAATGACTCTCAAATTTTAACCAGAGCTTCTACTATACCATACTAGCTTACACATTTGCACTGCATTTCATGAACATGAGCATCATGCATCCCTTTGTGAACTTATAGCACATGAAACATAAATTCGAAACATTGCAACGTGTTGTAGATTTCATGTGTGTTGTTCTTTATGAAATGTAAAGTGTGCAACGCTTAAGTGCAACATGTGCCACTCACTTAGTGAAACAAGGTTAGTTAGTGCTATGCAACACAATCATGAAACAAGTGAAACATGACTATGAAACAGTTGCAACATTTCATGTGTTTTTCATTGTTTCAGTACATACCTTGCTTGATTCTTGTGTGACCAATGTGTGGTGTGGCTAATAATCATCCTAAGTAACTTAGTTACACCTAGAATGTCATTAGGAACAAGGTTCATGTTGATCATTTTGCCTAATTAGGTTTCCAAGTCATGGTTGACCAATTTGGACCCCTAGAGCTCCTATGTTTGACTGTTTTAAAAGTGTAGCTTAGGACATTTGCATGTCTGAGCAACCTAAAGCAAAGTTGTAGAGAATTATATAAGGAACAAAAGTTATTTTATGGCCACCTCATGAAAATGTGCACAACATGTTCAAAAATGGTCCACAAGTCAGTTTTGAGGTTGGATTCGACACTTAGAAAATTTCTAAGTATGAAACTGAGTTTTCAGTTTCATGAGCTCAACTTTGGCATGATTTTACTCTCTATACTTTTCGAATTAGACTTTGAACTCTGAAGGAGTTTTGTAGCTGGTACTTAGGGCTTGCACTTTCGTTTAGGAAGTTTGCGCTAATAAGCATAGGATTATGAAATACATTGACTCCAAAATGTGGCGTCAGTCGGTTGATTGCAGGCCTGATGGCCATCTCCGTCAGGCCGAGTGGCCGACCGCTCTCAGCCGTCGTTACGCAGCGTGGCCCACGCCGTGGAGGTCAGACGCCCGGCGCTGGCCCCACCAGTCAAAGCCGTCGCGGACACCTCAA
Organism: Miscanthus lutarioriparius; assembly: GCA_904845875.1. Classification (NCBI taxonomy): domain Eukaryota; kingdom Viridiplantae; phylum Streptophyta; class Magnoliopsida; order Poales; family Poaceae; genus Miscanthus; species Miscanthus lutarioriparius. Next base: position 38,616,778 of record CAJGYO010000019.1, on the reverse strand, counting down.
CTCCGCGCTACTGGAGGAAGCGCCGCTTTCAATTGCATCTCCATCTCTTCCTCCACTCGCCGCTCTCGCGAAGCCGCTGCTCTCCATTGCCGACGCCGCTAGCCTTGCCACCACTGCTCGCCGTGGCACCACCGTCAGCAAGCTCTCACCCACAGCTCCGCCGTGTACTCCTCTGCCTCATCCACCTCACCGTGGCTGGAGCACTTGAGGCTTCCCCTTTCCCATTTTTCTTCTCGGATAGTTTCTCCATGTAACCGTGTAACTCATACCGTGCTTGGGTGGGGCAATGTAGGCTCGCCGTCGCCGGAGTTCCACCGCAGCCTCGTCGCCGTCCGCCGTGCATGTCGTCGCTGTAGGTAGAGGCCGGTAGAGACCGAACCCGAGGCACCCACGGGTGCGGCTCGTCGTGGTGAGCACGACGGTGGCTCTGGTTTCGCCGGAGACGTAGCCGCCGGTGAGCTACGCCATGCCCGCGCCATCGCAGCCGCTGTGCTCTGTTTTCCTTTCACTTACATGCGGGCCCGGCTGACTGACGGACCCCACTTGTCAGTGACTGAGTTAGAAAAGATAGTTCAAAAATTCCAGTTTTTAGTGCCATTTTGTAAATTTTGTAACTCCTACTTGGTAGATCCAAATTGAGTACTTCCAATTTTGTTAGACTCATTGTTAGATCTAATATTTAATAAAAATATATCTTGAGCATATCATGTAGAAAATTTGGATGAATTAAATAGGAACTTGAAAAGTGTTTTTGATTGCATGCAAACTTGTTTAAATCATATCTTGAGTTTCTCTGATCCAAAAATTGTGAAATTTTGTGGGTAAGCTAGTATGGTATAGTAGAAGCTCTGGTTAAAATTTGAGAGTCATTGCATGTGTAGTTTTTGAGTTATAGATTTTCCTTTTATCATTGGATGATTCTTGTGTAAATTTTAGTAAATAATCTATGAATCCAATGGCCATGAAACTTGGTAGGTAGTATCCTAGTGCCCTAAGGATGCTAGGAAAAATATGAAATCTGTTGCTTGACACTTTTCATTAGGGTTTCCTAATTATGCCATTTTAAGCCATTATGCCTTGTCATTTTTGTGTAGGCTTTAATACTTGCTCAAATGGTGTGAAATTTTTATGGTAGTCTACTTAGAGTATGTAGTGTCTACTGTAATTTTTGTAGAATTAATGGGGCAGTTTTCATATAGGTTTACTATTTCCCCTAATTAATTAAATAAATTAAGAAAGGTATTAAAAGAAATGTTTTGGTAATGGACATCCTACTTTCTGGTGTTCTTAGGATATGTGTGATAAGATAGTAAAGTTGGTTTTGTCTAATTATATGTTTACATCATAAGTTGCTAATTATTTGTTGGCATTATGTCCCTCTGGACAGATCTGGGGACTTTAGAAAGTTCCCCATGAGATTTTGGTTTTCTGTGAATATGATGAATACAAGAGTTGTAGATAATTTATGTATCTAGCTCCTGTCAAAATTTGAGGGCATTTGGCCCAGTAGTTTAGAAACTACAGCTGTTTAAAGTTAGGTTCCTGTTTTGCTTATTCTCTGTCTTGTAGGACAGTGTTCTGTTGATTTAGGAATTCGAGCTGGTAAAGTGTCGAATCATGCTTTGAGGTCTAAAAATGAATTATAGACAATTTCATAAGCTTTCCAGATTGTCTTGTTTCATATCATTTGGAATTATACATCTCCAGTTATGGCTAGTTTAATGTACCGATATATAGTCTTCATTTGCTGAAATACAAATGCTTGATTGAATGTGTTGCAACGTAATCGTTGATTGTTTGGGGGTTAGCCTAACTTGAGAATATGCTTAGGTGCAGGTGCTAGGTCATTAACTGAAGATGAGCAATTATACATTAGGTTGTATAGACTTGGTAAGTAAAGTGTATTGAATAAAGCTTAACTTGGAATATGCGAACTGCAGTGAGCATGTGCATTTCCCGAGCATCCTCGACATTCGTACATGTGCATCCATGATACTTATCTTGCGCATTCATGCAATAGGTGTGCCGGAGGGAGTGACGTTGCTGGAGTTCGAGGGAGCCAACCAGGAGGAGGAGCCCGAGGCGCAGGAAGTCAAAGAAGCAGCTCGTCCGAGGAGTTGCCCGAAAGTGCCACGATCACCAGCCTTCCTCTTTCCCGAAAGGCAAGCCCCGAGCATTATAAGTCTCCCATGTCTTTACAAATATATTAACAGTATCTTTATTGTTGATGATGCATTAAGTATAGGAATTGGTTGGAACCAATTGCTGCATTATATATCCTCCTTGTCCAGATATATCGCACTGGAATCCTATTTAAGTTTCAGAACGGGTTAAATGCTTAGCCATGCTTTAGTGCGGTAGAAGTCGGTGATTTCTGTCACCTGCGAGATTTAGGATGAGGTGGATCACGGTTGGCTATATTTGCTATCGTGGAAAAGAACCATGTGAATAATGAATTAAGACCCGGGTGAGTCTTGTGTAGGTTTGAACATAGTGACTCCGTCTGTCGTTTTAAGGACCGATACGCTTGACGTCCTCATGTCATGTTGAACGCAGCCTAACACTTAGTCTGGCCGGATAAGTCGTTCCGACCGCTGGGCCGAGTAGCTCAACTCAGCCGGGAACCGTGGGGTTGGATGCATTCGGAGGTAGTAAGGATGTGCGGAGAGCCATTGGCATAAGTCCAAGGGGAGTCAGGGTTTAAGATCCTGCACTTCCCGCAGAGTGGTTCTCCGAGAATGCAGGTGCCCGGACCGCGTCTTTTCTTTTTACTTTTCTCCCGAGTTGTACCAAAGGTGACTTGTTTGCGACCTCGACGGGAAGCAGGGTTTGTGTTAGGAATACCTCCATTGGATAGGAATCGATTTGAATCGCCGTCTCTCCCGGATAGTGAGAACTTGACTTGAGCAGCGGCAACGTAGATTCAATTAATTTAACGATATGGTTAAATGGATAATGATGATAATGTTGCCGAGAATTATACCTGCTGTGGTTATTAATGTTTGCATATTAATCAAGTGGTTGATTAGTACAGGTGCTAATATAGATGACAGGTTAATGGCTTAAAGTCACTGCTAGTTCAGGATAAAAGTTAATCATTATTACATATGCTTTTTACGCAAAAGAAAGTGTCGGCCAGATCCACTAAATAAAGCTATGCATGATCCTTGGTGTCCTTTATTTTTGGTTTCCGTCAGGTAAGTCTATTGAGTACATTCCCGCACTCGTGGTTTATTCCCTCTTGTTGCAGATGACCTTCTCTATCGTGGATTACGTAAGTATTGTCTCCACCCTACGGGTGATTTAAGACTAGATCACGGGCATGATCTCTCGTTATCTTATCTGAATGCTTTTGTGGGATGTGATCTGAAAGAACTGGTAATCGGTATTGAACTCGTGTGTGTGAGTTAAACTATTTGCTTCCGCTATGTTACAAGACTTGTTTTGTAATAACGATGACTCGTGTTGATGTAATCTATTTGCTAACGTCTGCGAAATGTTGTAACGCACGATATGTTATGTTGAATTCTGTGATCTTGGTTGTATGCAAGTTGGTTTGAAATCCGTCGTGATTTCAGTTGACTACCGGGTTTATATGGGCGCAAGTTCGAGAATTTGATCGTTTGGCGATTGTTTTCGTACTTGTACTCTTATAAATTGGTCGGTTCTGTGACGGTGGTATCGAGCTAGATTCAACATTAAACATGTCATACTGGTATTTAAAAACAAAAGCTTTTGTTGCTAAAACTGGTTTATAACTTATAGTTATATGTAAGTGTTCAAAATCTGAAATTTTATAGTGTACCCGTTGATCACATCCTTTGTAGCCCACTTAAGGATTTTAGGTGGCTTATATAATTACTAACTTTGGGAAATGATTGTTTCTATTTTCGTTGTCCATACTGGCGTGCTATTGCATGGGTGCCATTCGCTTGAATGGTAATGTTTGGATCATTTGCCTCACGCCTGTGTAAGGGTGAGTTGTGAGAGCATGACCGTCCAACCGTCGGTCTAGGGGAGAGTAGTTGTGGTTGCTCGCATACCTACATGTTTAATCATGTATCTATGAGAGTACTTAATTGTGGGTATCTCTGTCGGGTAGCTGTGATATTAGAGTATATACATCCGGGGATGTATGTATGAAAGTATTTAGTTTAATGCTTGCTTTTATGCCTTTTTAGGGAATTCTTGGGCTGAAATGAAATTTTCTGCAGGTACACTAACAACGATCGTTGTAGATCGACTAGCTACCGAGATACACGAGAGCGTATATGTATGCCACCGTATATTTCGCTAGCCTTTAAATTTTATTTTAGGTTTGTGAGGACGTCACGGATCGTGCATGCATCATGTTCAAGCATACATGGCATTTCTTGCATTACTCCCTCCTTTAAAATTGATGGTCTCGAATAATTAAATTTCGTATCCCTTAAATGATTCTCCCCTTACGTTGTAACTTTTTTTGCTGAGATGGCGCGCACAAACGCATCTTTCTGTAAGTCCGGCTGGAGGCGGGGCACCTCGTCACCGCTTAGCTCCTCGTGAGCCCCATCCCCGAGCCTACCGAGGAGGAAAGGGTGAGGGTAGAACTAGCCCGGTGATGCCGAGAGGACTGCGATTCAGCAGCGTTTGGAGCAAGTCACGCAGAACGGGATCAAGAGAACCGGAGGTTCAGAGAGGTTGTGATTGCTCACCGAATCTGTGGCGTATGTTGGTTCATCTTTGAACCAACGGAATGAAGCTTTGCACGAGGAGAATGTTGCGAGGTAGAACTCGAGCACATGGCGGCCGCAGAAACAATGACAATCTTCATGAGGATGAATCGCTTCACCTCCCGCCACCGATGAGGATGAGATGGGTTCGTGTCATCATGGTGAAGGTGATGACGTTGAGATTAATGGACCAAGACGTTCCACATGATGAGGAGGAAGATGAGGAGTTAGAGCACTGCTAGTGATGAAGATGGAGGAGAGATCTTCGACATCGACTCGAGGACGGCGCGTAGTTAGCTTAATACTTAGCTAATACGCTGAGCTAGTCTTTTGTTGATCCTCGTGCATGAACGAGTAGCTTTGTAATAAGTTAATCGTTGGGATGTAATATCGAACCTTAAGTTATCTTTCTTTGTCGGTTTGGAACCCTCCGCTTTGATGTAACCTATTGAACCTGTTATGTTCCGCTTATGTGAGCCTTTGACAAGTTCCGTCTGTGCGGGCTATCCATCTCATTGCTGGTTAAGTTCATCGCCTTAATGTGTCAATTGATGCGCTTGAGAAGTTGTGTGATTGTGATGAATGATTGTGCCTCTATGATAGTATAAGTTCATTTCCTCCATTGGAGTCAGTGTGGCATAATTATACAATTCATCTACAAATTTCCACATCATCAGTGCTCATTGGCTATACATTTTGCAGATGGCTTACAATCTTCGTCGCGGTCGTAACCATGGAGATGAGGAGCAAACACCTCCTCCACCACCACCCACACCAGCTGAGCTAATGCAGACAGTCATTGAAAGTCAGCGCATGCTAGCTGAGGCTATGCGCCAGATGGCAAACCGTGAGGATCGGAATGTCCGCCAAGGACCATAACCAAATCAATACAGTGATTTCAAGGCTTTCCTTGACACGAAACCCCCGATCTTCAAGGAGGCTGAGGAGCCTCTGCAAGCTGATGAGTGGTTGAATACTCTCGAGCAGAAGTTCCGCCTGCTCCGCTTGACTGAGGTGCTGAAGACTGAGTACGCATCTCACCAGTTGCATGGGCCAGCTGGTATTTGGTGGAGCCATCATCGGTCCACTATGCCCGCTAATGCCCAAATTACTTGAGATCAGTTCAAGTCTGCTTTCAGGGGAAATTATATTCCTCCTGGTCTCATGGCGATCAAGCATACAGAGTTTATGAAGTTAACCCAAGGGAACAAGAGCTTGAACGAATACCTGCAGGCTTTCAATAACCTTGCAAGGTACGCTACGGAGTTTGTGGACACTGATGCCAAGAAAATCGCAAGTTTCAAGCGGGGACTGAGCCCCAAACTTATGAAGACCATGGGAAATTGCAAGTGTGCGCATTTCAATGAGTTTGTTAGTGATGCTCTATCCCAAGAGAACAACAATGCTGTGTATGCTGCTTCAAAGAGTCGTAAGAGAGCCTATGAGGCGAGTGCCTCACAATCCAAGGCTCCCGTCACACATAAGGCTCCATTCCGTCCACCAGCGTCAGCCGCTAAGTTTCGCCCACCGCAGAAGAAGAATCCAGGGAGGACTGGATTTCGCAAGGCTTTTACGGTTGCTCTTCCAAAGGGCACTACCAGTCAAGGAAGCTCCAATGTTCCGCCAAGCAATATGCCGTGCTGGAATTGCAACAAGACCGGCCACTGGGCGAGGAAGTGTCCTTACCCTAAGAAGAATTTCAATCAAGGTGGCGTGTGAACTATACAAATGTTGCTTGATATTCCTTCGTGGGAGGCGATCCTTTGTCGGTAAGTTTCGGTTGATCAACACCCCGCAGTTGTACTATTTGATTCGGGTGCTTCACATTCTTTTATTAGTCCCACATTTGCATCCAAGTTTGTGCAGAAAACATACACTGTTGAGGGTGAGGGTTATTGTATTAGGGCTGCCAGTGGTACCATCCCCACCAAGCTCGTAGTAGGGGGCGTACAACTTGAGATAGAGGGACGAAGTTATCAAGTTGATCTGGTAGTTTTATCGGGGCTGGGTATCGATGTGATATTGGGAATGAATTGGATGAGCAAGCACGGGGTGCTCATTGATACATCGACTAGAGTAGTCATGCTCAGAGATCCTAGTACTCAGGAAGGTTTCCTGGTGCAACTACCTAGGGACATCAATCTTTCTTGTGCGGCTAATGCGGTGCAAGCAAAGGCTATGGCAAATATCCCGGTAGTGTGTGACTTTCCGGATGTTTTCCCGAGGATTTGCCCGGATTACCTCCGGATCGGGACGTAGAGTTCAAGATAGAGTTGCTACCTGCACAAAGACACCCATATCTAGAAGACCTTATAGAATGCCTCCCAACGAACTAGCTGAACTTAAGATCCGATTAAGTGAACTTCTCTGTAAAGGCCTTATCCGTCCTAGTTCATCGCCATGGGGTGTCCAGCTATCTTTGTGAAGAAGAAGGATGGGTCACTACGCATGTGTGTAGATTATAGGCCTTTGAATGCAGTCACAATTAAGAACAAGTACCTCTCTGGCGGATAGACATCTTGTTTGATCGGGTTGTCTAAAGCAAAAGTCTTTTCCAAGATTGATTTGAGGTCTAGTTATCATCAAATCAAAATTCGGCATGAGGATGTCTCAAAAACCGCATTCTCTACAAGATATGGTCTGTATGAGTATCTGGTTATGTCGTTCGGATTGACCAATGCCCCCGCACATTTCATGTATCTAATGAATTCGGTGTTTATGCCTGAGTTGGACAAATTTGTGGTGGTATTTATAGATGATATCTTGGTCTATTCTGAGAATGAAGAAGATCATGTTGAACATTTGCGAGTGGTTCTCACTAGACTGCGTGAACACAAGCTTTATGCAAAGTTCAGCAAATGTGAATTTTGGCTTCGTAAAGTACCGTTTCTCGGGCATGTGTTGTCCGATGGTGGAATTATGGTGGATCCCACCAAGGTGCAAGAAGTGTTAGACTGGAAGGCTCCCAGCTCGGTGCATGAGGTTCGGAGTTTTCTGGGTTTGGCGGGCTATTATCGTCGCTTCATCCCGGATTTCTCTAAAATAGCCAAGCCTATGACTCGGTTGCTGCAGAAAGACACGAGGTTTGTCTGGACTTCCGAGTGTGATGTGGCTTTTCACACCCTGCGGACCCTTTTAACTTCGGCTCCGGTTTTGGCACAACCGGATATTGAGAAACCTTTTGATGTGTATTGTGATGCATCAGGCATTGGCTTAGGAGGTGTTCTTATGCAGGAGGGTAGGGTCATTGCTTATACCTCTCGCCAACTTCGGAAGCATGAGGTGAATTATCCTACGCATGACTTAGAACTCGCTGCAGCTTGTTCATGCTTTTGGCTTCTGGAGACATTATTTGCTTGGTAATGTGTGCAACATCTACACCGATCACAAAAGTCTTAAGTACATCTTCACTCAACTTTGAGTTGAATATGCGTCAACGAAGATGGCTCGAGTTGATCAAGGATTATAATCTCCAAGTGCACTATCATCCGGCAAGGCAAGCGTCGTGCTGAGATGCCTTGAGCAGAAATCGCATTGTCACTCTTTGATTGAAGGTGATTGTCATTTGTCACGGCTCATGCATCCCGCAATCCTTCACAACATCACCATCGGTTGTACTCGCAAAGTAGAATTATTGAGCTACAAAAGACCGATCCAGGTGTATTCCACATCAAGCGCAAGATGAAAGAACAAGAAACCAAACATTTTCGGGTAGATGAAAATGACGTGTTATGGTTCAAGGATAGGTTAGTGGTTCCGAAGGATAGAGAGCTTAGAGATCAAATCATATCTGAAGCACATTCCTCTAAATTATCTATTCATCCGGGCAGTAGTAAAATGTATCATGATTTGAAGCCTCGTTATTGGTGGACTAAAATGAAGAAGGAGATAGCCGCTTATGTGGCTAGGTGTGACACTTGTTGTCGAGTTAAAGCTGTACACATGAAGGGCGGATTACTTCAGCCACTATCTATTCCAGGTTGGAAATGGGAGGAGATAAGTATGGATTTTATTGTTGGACTCCCTACTACTCAGAGGAATTTTAACTCTATTTGGGTGATTGTAGACCGTCGACTAAGTCTCGCACACTTCATTTTCTGTCGCATTGATTTCCGTCCGATTGATTATCTTTGAGTTGTACTTCAATCGAGATAGTCCGTCTTCATGGAATCCTCGTACTATTGTATCGATAGAGGACCACAGTTCCGCCGCTTTTGGGAGCACTTACATGGATTATTAGGAACTAAGCTAGTAAGAAGTTACGCCTATCATCCGCAAACCAATGGACAAACCGAACGGGTGAATCAAATCTTAGAAGATATGTTGAGAGCTCGTGTCATCTCAAATAAGGGTTCATGGGAAAAATGGTTGCCCCTAGCTGAATTCTCGTACAATAATAGTTATCAAGAAAGCATCAAGATGGCACCGTTTGAAGCTTTGTATGGCCGGAAGTGTAGAACCCCGTTGAACTGGGTAGAAGCCGGTGAAAGGAGATATTATGGAATTGATTTTGTTCAAGAAGCCGAAGAACAAGTCCGTACTATCCAAACTCACATGGCCGCCGCACAAGCTAGGCAGAAAAGTTATGCTGATCGACGTAGAAAACCTATTGAGTTCGAAGTTGGAGACTTCGTTTATCTGAAGGTTTCACCTATGAAAAGTGTCCAACGCTTCGGTGTGAAGCGAAAGCTTGCGCCAAGATATGTTGGTCCGTTTGAAATCATTGGACAAAGTGGTAAAGTGGCGTATAAGATTCAATTACCTCCGGAGATGAGTGCTATCTTCAATGTCTTTCATGTATCCCAATTGAAGAAATGTCTTGGCGTCCCCAAGAGAGAGTTCCATTGGGGATATCGAGTTAAAATCTGATTTGACCTTTGAAGAAAAGCGGTTCGAGTGATTGACACACGTGGAGCGAGTGACTCTGAGTCGGGTGGTCAAGTTCTACAAAGTCATGTGGAGTAATCGGGGTAGTGAACGCGATGCAACGTGGGGAAAGGGAAGATTATTTGAGGATGGTTATAAGGAATTCTATCAACAATGGTACGCTTTTCAAATCTCGGGACGAGATTTTTTTATAAGGAGGAGGGCTGTAACACCCTGTGTGTTTGGCTTCCACATTTGCAATCGCATTTCATGAACATGAGCATCATGCATCCCTTTGTGAACTTATAGCACATGAAACATAAATTGAAACATTGCAACGTGTTGTAGATTTCATGTGTGTTGTTCTTTATGAAATGTAAAGTGTGCAACGCTTAAGTGCAACATGTGCCACTCACTTAGTGAAACAAGGTTAGTTAGTGCTATGCAACACAATCATGAAACAAGTGAAACATGACTATGAAACAGTTGCAACATTTCATGTGTTTTTCATTGTTTCAAAGACATACCTTGCTTGATTCTTGTGTGACCAATGTGTGGTGTGGCTAATAATCATCCTAAGTAACTTAGTTACACCTAGAATGTCATTAGGAACAAGGTTCATGTTGATCATTTTGCCTAATTAGGTTTCCAAGTCATGGTTGACCAATTTGGACCCCTAGAGCTCCTATGTTTGACTGTTTTAAAAGTGTAGCTTAGGATGTTTGCATGTCTGAGCAACCTAAAGCAAAGTTGTAGAGAATTATATAAGGAACAAAAGTTATTTTATGGCCACCTCATGAAAATGTGCACAACATGTTCAAAATGGTCCACAAGTCAGTTTTGAGGTTGGATTCGACACTTAGAAAATTTCTAAGTATGAAACTGAGTTTTCAGTTTCATGAGCTCAACTTTGGCATGATTTTACTCTCTATACTTTTCGAATTAGACTTTGAACTCTGAAGGAGTTTTGTAGCTGGTACTTAGGGCTTGCACTTTCGTTTAGGAATACCCTCCAGCTGGATAGGAATCGATTCGAATCGCCATCTCTCCCGGATAGTGAGAACTTGACTTGAGCAGCGGCAACGTAGATTCAATTAATTTAACGATATGGTTAAATGGATAATGATGATGATGATGATAATGTTGCCGAGAATTATACCTGCTGTGGTTATTAATGTTTGCATATTAATCAAGTGGTTGATTAGTACGGTGCTAATATAGATGATGAGTTAATGGCTTAAAGTCACTTTGCTAGTTAGGATAAAAGTTAATCATTATTACATATGCTTTTACGCAAAAGAAAGTGTCGGCCAGATCCACTAAATAAAGCTATGCATGATCCTTGGTGTCCTTTATTTTGGTTTCCGTCGGAGTAAGTCTAGCTGAGTACATTCCCGTACTCGTGGTTTATTCCCTCTTGTTGCGGATGACCTTCTCTATCGGGGATTCGTAAGTATTGTCTCCACCCGTGGTGACGAAGACTAGATCACGGGCATGATCTCCTGTTATCTTATCTGAATGCTTTTGTGGGATGTGATCAGCAAACTGGTACTGGTATTGAACTCGTGTGTGTGAGTTAAACTATTTGCTTCCGCTATGTTACAAGACTTGTTTTGTAATAACGATGACTCTGTGTTGATGTAATCTATTTGCGAACGTCTGCGAAATGTTGTAACGTACGATATGTTATGTTGAATTACTGTGATCTTGGTTGTATGCAAGTTGGTTTGAAATCCGTCGTGATTTCAGTTGACTACCGGGTTTATATGGGCGCAAGTTCGAGAATTTGATCGTTTCGGCGATTGTTTTCGTACTTGTACTCTTATAAATTGGTCGGTTCTGTGACAGCTCTGGGGCTTTTATGAGCTTGACCCTGCTGCTGTTCCCGCTTCTCTAGGAAGGCTTTGTTGTTGTTGTTGTTGTTTTGTCTCAAGACTATAAGGGCAAATGTCTCAACTTCTAGAGTGTTCTGCTTAGCTTAACCTATCCATGTATCCAGAACCATGCTATCTTCTGTTGCTATGTATCCTCCTCTGTAGTAGACATGCTATGTGGAAAGTAAACTGAATTGTCGCAGTTCTGGTTTGTAGCTGCTATGTTATGTGATCAGGTTATCAGTGTTTGTGGCAAGGTGGTTTTGTTTGGGGATGTTGTCAGTTGTTTCTTTTAACCCTTCTATTGCGTATTTTATTCGAAATCTGTATTTCATAGGTTTTCTCTAGCATCTCTCGTATCATTTTGATTTTTTTTTGTTTTTGTTTTTGTTTTTGTAAATGCTCTCGTATCATCTGGCGTTATTTTGGGTTTTGGTCACTTGATGTGTCAATCAAATGTATGTGCTTCACAAATCATAATGGTAACATTTGTTTGTTGGTTTGGTCGGGTGACCAAACATGTGAACATTCTTGAGAAACAAAGTAGAGCTATTTCAAATTTCAACTGTACTGGGATGATCCTAAGTTAAATTTCCTCTTATTTTGTAATTTTGCTTTTGTCTCTCTGATTTCTCCCCACATTGAGTTGGATTCCTGTTCTAGGATTTGGCCTTCAATGCTTGCTGCTCCACTGTTTGTCTTTTCTGTGTTGATCCCTCGGAGGCATGCTTCAAGCGTGCTGCGGCGGCGCAGCTACTAGTCAGGCCGAGGGCGAATGCTCTGCTTCTCTTCTCTCCAGTTGTAGCTTTGTGTTTTCTTTTTTTCTTTCCCAAATTATTGCTTGCGACTTCAGACAATTGCTTCCTACCCCAGGAACTTGGCTTCTGATCGTAAGAAATCTCCGCATCCCCATTATCCATTGTTGTTAGCATGCTCCAATTTTTGCTTGCTGATTTATGATTTATGTGTAGATTTCCTTAAAAGGGGCGTACCCAGTGCAGAGAGCTCCCGCTCTGTGCGGGGTCTGAGGAAGGGTGTCAGTGGCAGGCCTTACCCTCGCCTGTGCAATGCGAGGAGACCGCGACTCGAACCCGGGACCTTCCGGTCACAGGCGGTAAAACTCTACCGCTTGCACCAGGGCCCTTCTCTGTGCAGATTTCTTTGCGCTGACAACTTGATATGTGTTAATTGCAGTTGACTCTTGCAGAGATATATAAGGGTGAGCATAGTGTCCATTTTTAATTGCCTTCTTGGTGGACTAGGACATCACCTGCATATACATGTTTTTGGTTGTAGTCCACCAACAAAATGCTACTTACATTGTCTTTGATATATTGCCAGTTAAAGCATTACCATGGAAATCATGTTAGTCTTTCCAGAAATTATCTAGCAAGGTCCAGGTCCCTCCAGCAATGTCAGTTAACCTTACAGCCCTTAGGTAGTCTTCTAAACCTTCCAATATGTGGACTTAATTTTACTTATTTGCGGCCCGCACTTGATTTGTTTTTTCTGCAAGTATGTACAATATGACAACTACAATGTAGGATAATACAATCAATGAGACACACTCTAATTCGTTTCTCTAGGATTGGCTCTAGAAAAACATTTCAATTCCTTCGAATTTAACTTATGTACGCTTACCACTACAAAAACGGCGATATTTTTGTTACCAGTTCTAACAATATAGATCACTGGGTTTGCCAATTTATTTGCAGTCCTAGAAAGGAAATTGTTGATTACGTATTGCCTTTTTTTTTTTTCAAATTTGGTAGTTATGTCATGACAAAAATTTTATACACATGCATGTGCTTCCACCTTTTCCTGTTTTTTAGTCAACCTTAACTATCGATCAATTCTCCTTTGCTGCAGGCCTGCTACCATCTCTAGAATCTCAAGTATGTCCAACTTAACTCTGCTCAGTCATAGGTTTAGTACGAATCTTTAAAATGCAGATTGATAACTTATGAACCAATTGAGGTTTAGGAAGCATAACCGAAGTTGCTGCCAAGTAATTTTCGTTGTCCCACAGGTCTTCAATTCCTTCCTTTCTTCTATAATACTTATTTTGATCTTTCTTATAACAAAAGATTGACATCAATAGTTTGCAGTGGCAATAGACTTCTCCGTAAGTTTTGTCCTTCCATTTCGTTGGATTGATTGATATGGACATGTGGCGATGACACATTACTACATGTCTTTCTTGCTGCCAATAATTATTTTCATTCTAATACTATAAGTCACCTTATTTGGTTATTAATGAGTTTGAGACATTATTTTTTTTCCATTGTCACTCTTATCATTCACTAAGATACAACGTTTCTATAAATATTTTATTCTTCTTCCAAGGGATGGGAGATGTGGCAGGCTATGCTCAGCGACTGCCACTGCAGTGCCCTATGAGTCCATGCCAGCAGACGGACATGGCACCTTGTGTTCTTACCAGACGCCCTGTGCATGCTTTGCACAAGATCATCCTCGCAGTCAGACTTCGTATGTAAGTGACGACCACATGATAAATGGATAGAGTTCCTAACTGCACCTGTTTTGTGTTAGAGGTTTACCTTGACCATCCATGCTAACAGACAAAAGTATTAAATTTGTTGTGGCCGTGTGCTTGCCTGGTATACCAATGACAATAAATCTAGACTCCTGGCTCGTGTTCTCCTGCTCAGTCCGAACAGAATTCCTCGCAGTCTTGTTGTGTCCAGAGGATCAATCATGGGTGGCTTAGGCAGATCATGGTCAGTGCCAGTGTATATCTTGAATGGGAACTTCCCAGATGTATTCCAAGGTGAAGAGGATCCAGTCCCATTCGACAGCGAGCCTCACCCAGAGTTTGGACCACCTGTCATGGGAGCCAACCCGGTGTTCCCAAACTGGGAAGGTGAGCATCAAGGTGCAGACGTTGCTTATGGAGCGCACGGTGGCAATCCACACCCTAACCCGGTTCAGCAGGCAGTCCATCCTCAACATGGTGATGTTGCACCGGCAGCCAACATTGCTGGCGGGCTAGCTTGGGAGCCAGCAAACATTAATGTCAACCCCGATGCAGTTCAGCAGCAGCAACTGGCAAAGGGGAATGTGATTGCGGTAGCACAGGGTCAGCCCCTGCACCACCCACTAAATCCTCAAGATGTCATCAACTTGGAGCTCTCTGGTTCATCTCGGAGGTTCATGCGTGGAGAAGGGTCTGACATTCCAATTGACGTCACTGTTAACTCCGATGATGATAATTCCTCGTCAAGTGATGCAACCTCACTATTGTCAGAGCACATGGTTGCAAACAGGGGTTGCTCTGGCCACCTCAGGCCCATCCCTGGTTTCACCCTCAGGGGCATTTTTGCTCCTGGTGCTAGCAGCTCTAGTCAAGGCCAGCAGCAGATGCAAGCCCCAGACTTTTTCAAGCCAATTGTCATTGACACCTCCACTCTGTTTGCAAACCAAGAGAAGGTTCACATCCCCAATGGAATGGAAATTGTGCCATGGAAGCCTACTGGAGCAGCGCTGGCACTGCAGTTTGTTTGCGGGAGCGTTGAATATCAAGGGACAGAGGATCATGATCAGCAGGGATCCCTCCAGAGCTCGGCTAGCACCTTACTCGACGCTCAGGCATCCTGGCCCAGCCCAATCACTCGATTTTACAAGAGGCGTCCTAAGCCCAAGAATGGCAACATGTTGGGGCACAAAGAAGATAAGCACAAAGAAGATAAGGACACAGAGCAACTGCATGAGCAAGCGATGAAGCAAAGCCCAACCGGCTCTAGCACAGGAAATTTTGAATTTGAAGCTACCCAAGCTCAGCCCAGCCCACCAACTAGTGTAGGCCAACAGGCAAAGCGAGGCCGCAGCAGGAAGATAGTGTCTCTGCCCGCCCCTAGCAACTCATCCACGCCTTTGGTTGAAAGCTCAGTTAGACGCAGCACCAGACTAAACAATGCAAAGGAAGGATTCCACTTCCGCACAGTCAGACTTGATGGAGAGCCATCAAAGAAGAGGAAGAAACCTGCAGTGGTCTTAATTGATGAAGCTACAGGGCAAGCTGGGCCAATCCCGCTGGAGATCCTCCAGAGTTGGGGAATATATTGTGGAATAGCTCCTGCGGAGCTTTCTGAAGACGCGCTTATGCAAGCGCCTGCTTCTTCCAGCACTGTTATCAATGAATAGTCGCTTTAGTCTCTACACTGGAGCTGCGTCTCCTTCTACCTTTTGTTGGGTCATTTGTGTCTCAAACTTTAAGTTGCTTAATCTGCATTGTGATGTCGAACCTGTTAAACCTTGTGATCGTTTATCCCATCAACAGTTGAGTTATTGCTCACTGTCTTATGCCCAATCCTACTGCTGCATCATAACTATGTGTTATCTGCGTGTGCTAGCCATCGCAGATCTGTCATACAATCATCCTTGTTTCAATGAGTAGTAGAAGCTGGTAAATTCTATGTTGGAACATAAGAGGTATCAATGCAACTGGTAAGTGGGACGCAGTACGAGATAAGATTGAAGAAAGTGTGTGCTCAATCTTTTGCCTCCAGGAGACGAAAAAGAACATTTTGATCATGCTTTCATCAGAAAACTTGCTCCCAAGCGTTTTGATTCTTTTGATTTTGTGCCTTTGATGGGGGCTTCGGGTGGCATTCTAGTGGGCTGGAATAGCTCTATTTTCAGAGGGCAGGTCCTTGACAAAAAGCAGTTTGGCATCACCCTCTCTTTCATCTCAGTACATAACATGGACACCTGGCGTCTCACCACGGTCTATGGACCTTGCGCCGAACCAGATAGGTCAGAATTTATCAATTGGTTCAGGGGCCATCTTATCACAGATTCGGATAACTGTCTCTTCCTTGGTGACTTCAATTTCTATAGATCCCTCCAGAACCGCAACAAGCCGGGAGGAAACCTATCTGATACCCTGATCTTCAATGATGCTATTGGACATCTGGGCTTAATTGAACTTCAATTGAAAGGGAGGGCCTTCACCTGGAGTAATATGCAGCAAGACCCTCTCCTAGAGCAGCTTGACTGGTTTTTTACTTCGCCAAACTGGACACTCGACTATCCTAATACTGAAGTTCTACCGATGGCCAAGATAACCTCTGATCACATCCCTTGCAAAGTGGCAATTGGCACCAACATACCTCGCTCCAACATTTTTCGTTTTGAAAATTTTTGGGTGGAGCATGCAGGTTTTCTTGACACAGTTCAGAATCAGTGGACTATTTCTCAGCAGCAGTCATCAGTATATAGAACTATTTCCTCCAAATTAAAGGCTTTGCGCAGTGCCTTGAAGACCTGGAGCCGAGGACTATCCAACCTATCCCTCTTGATCGCCAACTGTAACAAGGTCATTCTTTTCCTTGATGCTCTGGAAGATAGAAGGTTTCTCTATAATCCAGAACTCAATCTTTGGATCATGATAAAAAATCAGCTTGCTACTCTACTGCATTATAAGAATGTCTACTGGAGAAAGAGATATACAGTGAATAGAGTTAAGTTTGGGGATGAATGCACCAAATTTTTCCACGCGATGGCAACAATCTCGCATAGGCGAAACTCCATTCCCCAACTCCTCAATGAGCAAGGTCTTTGGGCCCACGATCGTGAAGGCAAAGCGGGGCTGCTCTGGAATTATTTCAGAAAGCGCATGGGTGTAACCACCAGCCCGGTCACGATCTTTGATCTACAGTCGCTTATCACTGCGGTACCTGGTCTAGATGAGTTGGTGTTACCGTTTGAACATGAGGAGATTGATTCTGTCGTCAAACGCATGCCAATCGATAAAGCCCCGGGTCCTGACGGTTTTAATGGCATGTTCATGAAAAGGTGTTGGCAGATTATTAAGCAAGATTTCTATTCCCTCTGTGATGAGTTCTATAATGGCACAGTGAACCTAGAGTGTATCAGTGTATCAACAACTCCTACATCACCCTTGTGCCCATGACTAGTAACCCAGAGACAGTCAATGACTTTAGGCCAATCTCATTGCTGAATATTAGTCTGAAGCTGTTGACAAAAATCCTGGCGGACAGACTACAGAATGTCATTCTCAAACTCATTCATTGTAACCAATATGGTTTCATTCGTTCACGTTCCATTCAAGATTGTCTAGCCTTGAGCTTTGAATATATTCACCAATGTCATCACTCAAGAAGGGAGGCTATAATTCTCAAACTGGATTTCGAAAAGGCGTTTGATAAAGTTGAGCACTCTACTATCCTACTGATGTTGCAGCATTTGGGCTTCCCAGATAGATGGATATCTTGGATCCACTGTATCTTATCATTTGGATCGTCAGCAGTGCTCCCAAACGGTGTCCCGGGCAAATTCTTCAAATGCAAGAGGGGTGTCAGGCAGGGAGATCCACTATCCCCCTTGTTATTTGTCATTGCAGCTGAACTTCTTCAGTATCTCGTCAACAGGGCGTCGGCACTTGCACTACTGACAGCACCCATCCCTTGTGAAAATGGTGAATTCCCCATAGTTCAGTATGCCGACGATACCCTCCTCATTCTTCAGGCTAATGAGCGTCAATTGTTCTTCCTGAAAGCATTACTCAACAGCTTTGAGACTGCTTCGGGTCTCAGGGTCAACTACAACAAGTCATAGATCCTACCAATTAATGTCAGCCATGATAGAATGCAGCATCTTGCCAATACGTTTGGCTTCAGGTTGGATCACTGCCGTTCACATATTTAGGGCTACCGATGGGCACCACCAAGCCATGCATTGAGGACCTTACACCAATCATGGACCGGGTTGAGAGAAGACTGTCAGCATGCTCCACATGGCTCTCTTATTCAGGTAGACTGCAGATGGTTAATTCAGCTATTATGCCGATAGTCACCTACACTCTTTGTACTATCAAGGTTCCAAAGGGCTTCATTGACAACATAGACAGGGCCCGTAAGCAGTGTCTCTGGAGGGGAAATGATGACACCATGCGAGGAGGCAACCTTGTGGCGTGGCCGGCTGTCATGAGGCCTAAGGACAAGGGTGGTTTGAATGTGATCAACCTGTGTTTGCAAAATGATGCTCTCCTCTTGAAACAGCTCCACAAGTTTTATAACAAAGTGGATGTTCCATGGGTGAAGCTTGTTTGGAATAAGTATTATGTTGGCAAAGTGCCCCATGAATGCAGAGAAATGGGCTCTTTCTGGTGGCGTGACGTCATGCGTCTCAACACCATCTACAGAGGTGTTGCACGCTGCACATTGGGAGACGGCTCAACAGTTTCTTTCTGGGATGATCTATGGTCAGACTTGATCATGTCTGCTCAATATCCAAGACTCCACTCGTATGCCAGGAACAAGTCTATCTCGGTACAGGAATTAATGATGCATGAAGACCTTGATGACATTTTTGTGCTTCCACTGTCAACCCAGGCTTATGAGGAGATGATGGATCTACATAATCACCTTGTCACCTTGGAATATGATGATAGCACCGTAGATTTCTGGACAAATGCTATGGGGACCCCAATATTCATCACGGCGGTTCTACAATCATGTCTTCAGTGGCATGGCTTCGACTCCTTACTTCAAGGTACTCTGGAAATCTCAGTGCACACCTCGTGTGAAGTTTTTTGCGTGGCTAGTGTTGATGGACCGACTAAATACGAAGACGATGTTAAGAAGAAGGCACTTGAACATACAAGATGATGTACTCTGTGTCATGTGCAACCAAGGTGCTGATGAAGATATTGATCATCTTTTCTTTACGTGCCCGTTTGTGGTTCAGTGTTGGACCTCAATTAACTTCTCTTGGGACGTCTCCCTGCCACTAGCTGAAAGATTGATGAGGGCCAATGAGGTGCATGCTTTGGACTTCTTCGTCGAAGCATCCCTAATTGCAGCATGGGAGCTCTAGAAACTTAGAAACGACAAGATTTTTCAGCGTCGAGACCCAACTCCTTCTCTATGGCTTGTAAATTTCAAGCATCAATGTAATTTGCAATCTGTTAGACTCAGGGAGGACCTTAGGTCTTCCTTTTGCTTTTGGCTAGATGCTTTCAGTTAAAACAGGTTTGTAATCTTGACTGTTGCTTAAATTATTTATAAAATCTACTGTGGGGATCTCCCCCACAGTCCTTTGTTTCAAAAAAAATGTTTATTCTCCATTGCTTGGATAGTTATGGTTAAATCGGTTTACGATAAATTACCATCCTTTCTGCCAATTGCTCCTTGCATGAAAAAAGAATTGCATAGTCAGGCTCAGATTTGTTCACAGTAAAAATGCTGCTTTGTACATAGGTTCATATTATCTTTCTAAACCCACGTGCTCCTGCAGATGCTTATGCCACTTGCTTAGTTGTAGTCAAAAGATGTCCGATAACTGATGATCAGTGAAACTTATACATCTACATGCTGCGGTGCCATTATCCCATGAAATATGTATTATGTAAATATACTCTCTGATTGAACCTTCCAGTGTTCAGTACCTCCATGTAGCATGTGATTTATGATGCCTGTATATTTCCTGACAAAATTTGGTCAATGAATTATGTTGAGCGTTGGTGCTACATGTGATCGTCTCTGGCGATTTGTTGTGTCTACATATTTTATCTCAAAATTTAATTTGGATCTATGCTGTTCTATGTTGGTTTTCCCTGCTTTCGTATATTTCCTTCTTTTCCTTTTGATAACTGTACTTCTCATTTTCCTTCTGCTATGTAGCGTATGACCTTGATAAACTGAGCTACCTTCCTCTGTAGAGATTCGCCTGGGCTCTAAGGTCAGTCTTGGTTTCCCAGCTGGTCTACTTCCAGCGTACTATCTTCTTAAGTTTCATTCCCCACTTCCTGTTAACTTTTTTTTTCTAAATTGCAGAGTTGAGCCTCATTATTGCTTTTGTTCTGTCCTAGGCATACAATGTAACGCTTAGTTTCGTGTTATAGTTCATTTTGTGTGGTTGGAAAATGTAAGCATCTTATTATATGTGTCCTTCCTCCTATTTTGGTACACTGCAGAACAGTACAAATAGAGCGGCATTTCTAACCTGACAAATTTCTTCTCGTCATGTACTGCTTCCACGAAAACCATTTTTCTGCATGTGCCACTTCCATGGGAACCATTTCCTGACTACAACACTTTCCCACCACTTTGCCTAAGTGCCTCCACAGATGTGGAAATTATACATGCTGATCCTCCTACAGTACAACGGACAACCCCCCACAACCACAAACACTGGTAATCCAAATTAGAAATAAATACCAATTAGGAGAGATGGCTCTATATGACTTCCCTCAATCTAGCCCTATTATCTACAAATCGTTCATTCAGATATCATATTTCATTCATGCTGATTTTTTTTTTCCGCGAACATGCAGATTTGCCCGTATTTCATTAAGAGGAAAGAAGTTTCAAGATTACAACACACGCAGGCTAGCTAGGGTAGCCTGGTATGGTGTGCGAGTGTCAACCCAAAACCAAACTCCCTAACCGGCTGTAACAATGCTGAATCATTCATTAACAGCATGCCTTATATTTCATCATTGGGAATGGCTGGTTCATCAGCCAGGCACAGGAACATTATGGTTCGTGGGGCAAGTGCAACAATATTAACGATCTTTGCACATACAGCTGGGTGAGCATCCCTTGATAGCACAAGTATGCAAGTGTGTGTTTCCCCAGTCTTTTATCCCTGAGTTGGGTTTCAAGTGAGTGCGAATGCGGTCCATAGCCCTGAGCTGCTTTCCATGATACAGTTATTGTGAGCCTGTTTACTCAGCCTATTTGCCACTAACTCCTTGTACTGTCTCAATTCAGTTGTTGGATTATTAAAAACTGGGGAGATGAAATGGCTATGCGTTTGCGTTGGGTTTTTCTACCTCCAACACGCTAGCACAGACTTCTTTCGAAGTTCTGTTTTTGCCAAAATTTCCAAAGATCACACCTCATATTATTTGTAGTTGTTAATTCTCACAATCTGATTTCCTTCAAATTTTACCTTTACTTAAAATAGATTTGCTAAGCAGGGCAACTTTTATTGGGTTTTTTTTGACAACAAACAAGATTATATTAGCAGCATGAAGCTCACAGTATGGTTACAGCTTGCATGTTTACAGAACTTAGTGCAGCCGATAGCGGGCATTGATGATGGTGATGCAAATAAGAGCACGCAGGCTCAAAAGTGGAACCCGAAGCACAGAGAGCCTGTCTAGCCAGGCTATCCGCAGTTGAGTTTAGGTTCCTACTAATCTTGAACATCTGTGCATGATTCCGAGTGGAGCAGTTGTTGAATAGTTGAGTGTAGTACTTGATTCTCCAATCTGGAGGGTGAGTGTGGTCATTTTGGTTGAGGAAGTCCAACGACTGCTGACAATCTGATAAGAATGTCGTATTAGCGAAGTTGAGGGCTTCATTCAAAACTACAGCCAGGCCTAAAGCAGCTGCCTTAGCCATAAGTACAGAATGGGTCCCTGACATTTTCGCCTTGATGTAGATCGTGTGCGCCGGTTGTGCCTGCGTGTTAACAAAGAAGATTCACTATTAGAAATATCCACTTCTATGATGAAAATCTTAATGACGAATCCAAAACTGTCATAGAAGATCGCTATCTATGATGAATATTTACGTTTTGTCATAGATCAGTGGTGACGATCCTCTAGCTCTCCCTATCTATGATGAAATCAGGCATCGTCACACAAAACCGTCATAGAATAGCACAGGGTTCGTCACAAAAAACCCTCGAGCGACTGTTCCTACTCATCTGTGACGATCCTCTTTATAACTGTAATGACTAGGGCTTGGTCATTGAACTAATTACACGTCCGTAACGAAGTTTTCGATCTGTAACAAACGACACTTCATCATAAATCTCCACACGGTCCTACGTGTACCTGTGGGACCTGCAGTTACTCATCTGTGACGCTTGCAATTCATCATAAAAGTCTCCGCTCGGTCCTTTCTCCATTCGACGTGTACCTGCGGGACCATTCTGCATCCGACCTATGGGACTAGACGTCCGACGTGCATCCGACCTGTGGGGCTAGACGTCCGACATGTACCTATGGGACCTACAGTTACTCATCCGTAACGCTTGGAATTCGTCATAAAAGTCTCCGCTCGGTCCTTTCTCCATCCGACGTGTACCTACGGGCCCCTTCTACATCCGACCTCTAGGACCCGACGGCTTACGTGTCACGTCTACCTGTGGGACCTTTCTCCATCTCCATTTGACTTGTGGGATCCGACGGCTTGCGTGTCACTTGTACCATATGTGCCATTGGGGTTTAATAATTTCTCAAAAAAGGTCAGATACCTAGGAGTCGAACCTGGGATCTAGACCAAGGAATGGAACGTCTTTACCATTAGGTTAGACGTGTGGCTATGCTGATATCTCTTTGAAGTCGCTGTAGTATCCTATTGGCTGTGTGGATGCCCTATAGGTTTGACCTAAATTGGATATCCCCTGCAAGTGGAAACAAATCTGTGCCTGTTGGACTTGTGGCGGCTGTAACACCCCGGGTGTTAGTCATGAGTTAAGCAGTGAAACTGGACTTAAGTAGGATATGTCAAGCAATGATTATGATCTCTAGTTCACAATTTTGAAGTGATGATGATACCGTTGAGGTCCAATCTATGAAATTGAGTCCCAACCTGAACTTGGACAACACAGCTTTGCTTACATGTGGACCCTGGTTAAGGTTAGGCATGAGTAATGTTAAACATGCTTGTTTCATGTACATTACATCAACATGCATCCATCTTGATTAGTGGAAAAGTTTTATGAAGTTTGGAATCAAGAAGTCACATGAAATGATAAGTTATAATCTTTCTTGAATTGCTTCATCAGGTGAATGAGAACATGGGATGTCGACCAAACCTTGCTACCTTGCCCAAATGACTCTAATGGAATTGTACCACAAAAGTCATGAAGGGTTTGTATTGAGCCAATGCCAAGAAAATGCCTCAATCGGTCTAAAACTCCAATTTAAGGTTTATCGTGATGCTGCTTTGAATTGTAAATGCCAAGGTCAAATAACAGTGCAGAAATAAGTTATGAAGTTTGACCTTTAATATAAATTGAAGTTTAAGTGGAGTGCTACAACTTTATTTTTGGATCAAGACCTGATTCAACTTCTAAGTGTCTTATATAGTGGTCACGAGTTTGGATGTAGTGGTGTTTTGGGCCTCTTAGAAATATTTCTCAGTCCCTGATTGACAACAACGAGTTGACATGTTGTGATATTTTTATCTTCCTAATTCATATGGTAACTCAACTGGATTCCTTAATATGAGTTGAAGTACACTATGTGGAGGAAACAACAAAATAAGTCTCATCACTTTTGGAGCACGTTTGGACTTTCAAAAGCTATTACAAAAATAGAAAAAAGTTTCTTGAATTCAGCCCTTAACTGAATTCAGTTTTTAGTTTTATATATCCTACTTTAGAGCTTTGTATCTTGCAAACTAAGCTGAACCAGTCCATGATCCTTTAACCAAAGTTGTAGATCAAGTTGTGCACAACAAACTTTGTTTAAGGGTCATGAGCTAGTTGGGCCCCTAACTTAGTCAGACTGAGGCCTCAAAACTGAACCCAGTGCTGTTTTGGGACCTTGAAATTTTGGCTAAGTCTGAGATTACAATGTTGATGATGGTTGGCATTTTGCGTTCTCATGTTTTTGTTAAGCAACTCAAGTTGAGCCAAATATAAAAGTTGGACTATATGTTTTGGAGAAGAGCATACAAAAAGATAGCACCAGTTTGACTTTGTTTTGACCATCAATTTGGATTTTTGCTCATCGCTGTCAATGCGCTGACATTATCATGTTGGGCGCTAATTATCCACTAATTCATTGCTCTAATGGTTAGGCATCCTTAATGAGTTTTATAGATCATTAGGGGGGCTTCAACTTTGCTTTTGGGCCCAAGGTCCAATTCAGCCCATAACTGGCCCAAAAACGCTTCCCACGCCGGCCACACCATTGCCCGCCACGTGCTCGGGGAAATGCTCCAAAGGGTGACGCGTGCCCTGTGCGTGGCAGCCATGCGCGTGCGGGCGCCCCACCTTCACTACCGCGTGGTCGCACCCCCTGCCTCCCTCGCGCGTGGAGTGGAGACGTCGAGCTCCACAGCACCTTCGTGCTCGCCCTCTCCCTCTCCACGCACAGCCATGGCCGCCGGGCCGAGCTCCATGGCCGCTGTCGCCTCACAGCCCTGCACCACCGTCGCTGCCTTTGCCTCGTCGTTCTCTATCTCGCGCGCACGCTCGCCCAAGGCAACCATCACCGGAGCGTCCCGCCGCCGGAGGTGCTGCGGGCATGGCCGTCGGCGCACATGGCTGGGCCACCTCGAGCCGTCTCGGGCCAAGCCGCGGGCACTGGTGGGTGCGCCTAGTGATGGGAATGCTCCCCCGTGTCTTCCCCGACACCGGCGACGACCCCACCGGCCAGAAATCGGCTAGTCGGCGATCCTCCTCCGCCTCCTCTATTCTGATTCGAGCGAGGGACCTCATGCAACAATTGGAACAAGTGCAGGGGGTTAACTACAAAGTATGTGACTCAGTTGAATAGTTCCTAGAATGACCTGTTTACTGGAATCTGTTTTCGTGAAAGTTCAGGGTCCTCGGTGCAAGTTTATTTTTCTTTTATGGCTAAAACTTTAGAAAATCATAATAAATCATAGAAAAATTATAAAATAGCAAATGAAGACTTTTTAGAATTCTTGAGAGTAGATCTATTGAGTAGAGTCATAATATGATATGTGTTAGTAGAAGGTTTTTACTGTTTTTATTTATCTATATTAATTAGGGTTTTCTAGGAATAAATTCATATCTAAAGTTGGGGTGCTCCAATTGCTATAAAATTTTTATGGTAGACTACTGATGCTATGTGTGCTGTGGTAAACATTTTAGGTTCATTGGATGCAATATGATTGATTCATTGATTTAACTTGTTTAGTGCTTAATAAATGGTTTTAAATGATTTATAAATAATTTATAAATGCAAAAATATGAAATGTGGTTCCTTTGCCTTGCATGGTGATATTGGGACCTGAGGAACCCTAATATAGCTATATGTTTATAGAAAATAATGATCTTTAGATTTATCTTGTTCTCACATGTTTATTAATAATTAAGATTTGTCTTTTTCATAGCAATTAAATTATAAAACCTGAGCATATGAAATTTGTGCAGTAGCCATATTTTGATAATATCTGCCACTCATAAAAGTTTTAGCCCGAAACTAGTTGTTCTCATATAGTACTAAAAATAATACATATGTTGCATTATTAAAGTAGAGAATGAATGTTGTGAACATATACATGTATTTATTGTCATGTGATGCTTCTAGTAGCTATTCCTACATGCTATGATTGTTTGAATATGATTCCAAGATATTTGGGGTAGCATATATGTCAAGAATATGTTGGTTTGTAGCAACTAAATGATAGATGAATTCAGCATGCCTTTGCTGTTATGGCTGCATGTATAGTTTCTGTGGTGGTGACATGTTCATGATGCAAATGATGTTTTCTGTAGATATGTTGAATACAAAAGTTGTATATAATTTTCTTATCCTTCTTGTCCTAAAATTTCATGATTTTAGGCCTGCTGGTTTAGGAGTTATAGATTTTACAAGTTGCTATCAACTTTTGCATGTGCTCTGAACAGATCTGGATGATTGTATTATTTGGCTTATTTAAACATGGAATCATGTATTGGTGATAATAGGAGAGTTGTAGTGATTTTACTAAGATTTCTAAAATGTCTAAGATGACTATTTTTGGTGGTCTAGAACTCTAGTTATAGCTGTTCAAAGTGGAATGCCAGATTTCTATCCAAATCAGGATAGAGATGCCTTCTTGGTGTTGTTTAACCTTGTTAGCTGTAAAATAATCTTAAGATGATAATAAGAAAGTTATAGGTAACTTAATAAGCTTTTCATAAAGTTAAGAATCATGCTTGTTGGATGATTAGAATTCCAGTTATGCATTTCTGAAGTTCATGTCAGTTTTCTATCCTAGTTTGAGCAAATCAGTTTGTTAGTGTTTTTCACCCTTGTTAACCTTTGAATCAGCTCTAGGTGTAAATAAAAAAGTTGTAGAAAATTCCCTAAGATTTCCATAAAGTCTAGGATCACCTTTGTTTGATACCTATAACCCCAGTTGTAGCTAGAACAAGTGATTGCTGTGCTGCTGCCTAGACTCTAGGTATGCACTAAAGTTGATTGCCCATTCTTGATGTTGCTTCTGCACGCTCTAAATGGTGGGCCCTAGTTAATTAGTTGGATAGCTATATGGGTGTTGTTCACACAGCAGCCCTAGCTCTTATATGGTGCTTTGCTTAAATTAGTTCTTGATTGATGAATGGTTACAATAGCTTGACTTAAGTTAACTTGTGTGCCATGCTACCTTGACCTTGTACTTGTATTGCTTGCTTTCTTGTGATGCATCGTCTATGGCACTTCGATGCATTCATACATCTGCATTGTGCATCTCACCTAGATACGCTAGATGCACCACGTGAAGGACGTGATGTTGGAGCCGAACCCGAAGATGGAGTTTGGTGAATCCATCTAGAAGACTGAAGGACTATGCAAGTCCCGAGATGGGAGATGCTCGCCAAACGAGTGTCATCTAACAAACACTAACCTAGTGTTGGATCCCAGGCAAGCCCCGGAGCATTATAAGCCTCCTATGTTTTATAAAATATCACTTGAGTCCTTTATGTTTGATGCATTAGGTTATAAGAGTTGATTTGGAAACACTTGATACATATAATTTCCTTGTCTAGAAATATACCTTGAACCCTATGTAGGTCTAGGATCGAATGTATGCTTAGCAATGCTTAGACCGGTAGAGTTCGGGTGATTTCCTATCACCTGTGAGATATAGGTAGATATCAAAGCATGATCGTCTATAATTGCTATCGTGGAAAATAACCATGTGATGATGAATAAACGGAGACCGGACGGGATCTGGGGATTGAGAGGCAGCAGGACATGGAGGTCCTGTGTGCATGTTTTATCCCATCTGTGTTGATTAAGGACCGTACCGTTGCTAGCGCTTCTGCTGAGATTGAACGCATGCCTCTCACTTAGCTGACCAGATAACTCGTTTTGACCGCGAAGCCGAGTAGGTCAACTCAGGCTAGGCCTCGTTCTGTTAGAGTGCGCACTCTGGATGGTAGTAAGGATGTGCGGGGAGCCAGACGTGAGCCCAAGGGTAGGGTAGTCCTGATCGTCCTGGCAGCTGGTTGTCCCTGGTTGTGCGGCGTGGATCGAACCCGCAAAATATGTACCTGAGTTGTACCAAAGGTGACCTAAGACTACCTTGGTGTAGGTATGTCTGGGTTTGTGTTAGGAATAAATTCCCAGCAGGTTAAAATTGATTCAAATCGCCTTCTCTCTCGGATAGTGCGAAACTCGACTAGTCCCAGCATCGTAGTAATGGAACTATGGAATTTGATGGTTATGATGAACATGGAAATGTTACACCGGCTATGATTACTATTGCATGTTATTAAATGGTATTCCACATGTTTGGCACATGTTGGTTGCTAATCTAGAGATGAATAGCTATAATTAACTTGGTTACCGAATTATAAAATATATACCTCAACTAGTGGCTTTTATGCAAAATGTTGTCAAGCTAGCTCCACTTATAAAGCCTTGCATGATCCTTGGAGTCATTTTATTTCTAGTTTATGATGGGTAAGTCTAGCTGAGTACATTCAAGTACTCAGGGTTTATCCCACCATATTGCAGGTGAAGTCTCGTCCTGCTAAAGATGGTGGCTAACCGCCGGTGGGCTCGATGACTCTATATTTATTTCTCATCTATATGCTTTTGTCGGAGGATGTCACTTTATGCTAGCAATGTATTTGGAATTTATATTAATGTAATCATTTGAAAGCTATGTTGTTTTCCCTTCACCGGTTTCGAAACCCAAACTTGTACTATTATTTGTGAACCCATTTGTAATATCATTTCCACTGTAACTCTGTGTATGTGATGTGTATTTGCCTAATCATGTGATCTTGGTTGTGATGCTGATTTACTGAGGTCCTTCGTGACACTCGGCGGACTACCGGGTTTATATAAGTGAAAGTATGAGCGCGTCAACGTGTTAGATGGGGACAACCATACTTGATCTTGTATAAATTAGGCGATTCTGTCATAGCGCCAGCGGAGGTAGAGGATCCCCGGTCTGCTATGGTGGCTCAAGCATCCTTTTGGTAGCGTGGCGGCGCTCTCCTGGTGGAGCGTGGTGGCATTGTCATCCGTGTGATCAGGTGTGTGCCATACCAGAAGTACCTTGCAGCTGAGCCATGCCAGTTCATAGAACAAATAAAGGTATGAGTACCTTCTTCTTTGATTATATGACTGAGTACACATAAAGAAGGCTATTATGTACAAATTTCAATTAAAATCAATGCTTTTGTCACAAAACTAGAAAACCAGACTGTCCCATAGTATGATATAAACAAATGCATAGATTAGTGCTCTCGAACACTGTATGCTTTGTTCTAATGCTAGTTTTACCATTATCCACCCAATTGTCTAAACTCTAATGGACTTTGCATACTTTTGCTGCAACATATGGATAGACCTGGATTCCTTGTGGGGTACCATTCTCGGAGACGTTCAAGGCAAGAGTTGAAGATTTCATCGAGTGGGTTAAACAAAGATACCCAGGGCAAAATATCCCTTTCCCATATCGATCATGTCTTAACCAGGTGGATCATACTTGGTAGTGGGTGAAGGACCACTTATTTGTATACAAAATGTCGCCCACATACACCAGATGGATTCATCATGGGGAAGAATCTTTAGGTACTAACATTATAGAGCCATTAGATATGCATGGATCTCATCATGATGGTTGGATTGAAGAGGAGGAGTAGGAGGACAGTGATGATAACATATTACTAGATTTTGATGATTTAGTTACAAACCTGTTCACGTCTGAAGAGCGGGCTAGAAGATAGCCAAAGTTTAAAAGTGTTGGATGATTTGAAGCAATCAGTTTCTTCTGCATCTACCTACTCAAGATTCTCCTTCCTTGTCAGGTTGCTCTATATCAAGTCCTACTATCGAGTTAGCAACAACTATTTTGATGCACTATTGGTGTTGCTGTCAGATGCATTCCCTAGGAGCAATGTACCAAAATCATGTGACGAGGCACGCAAATATATTCGAGAATTGGGACTTCGTTATGAAAGTATCCATGTGTGCAAGAACAACTATGTGTTGTTTTGGGGTGATCGTGAGAAATTGGAAGTGTGCCCAAAATGCAAAGTGTCTAGATGGGAGGATGCATATGGTAGCAGGCGGGTTCCTCCTAAGGTTTTAAGGCATTTTCCACTAATACTGAGGTTGCAAAGGATCTTTGCTTCTCAAGGAACAGCAAAGGACGCCGAATGACACAAGACTAAATGAGAGAAGAATGCCGATGAAATGAGCCATCCAGCAAATAGGGAGGCATGGCAGCACTTTGATAGTAAGCAGAAAACTTTTGTAGATAATCTAAGGAACTTGAGGCTTGCCGTCGCCATAGATGGTTTCAATCCATTTGGCAACTTTAGCTCAACATATAGTATGTGGCCTGTTCTTGTAACGCCTTTAAACCTGCCACCAAGGGAATGTGTCAACCCATCGAATTACTTTATGTCTCTACTGATCCAGGCCCAACCTCTCTAGGAAAGGATTTTGATGTATTCTTGGAGCCTCTTATAGATGAACTGCAAAAACTATGGAAGGGTGTCAACACTTTTCATGTACTATATCCTGATGATAAGGAAGGCTTCACTCGCACGCTGCCGTGCTTTGGTGCATACACGATTTTCTAGCATTGAGCACCTTGTCAGGCTTATGCATGTATTTATTGTGACAAAAATCCATTGTTAAGGAAGCTAAGAAAGAAGATAGGCTACCTTGGACACCGTTGTTTCCTTCCTAGGAATCACCCTTGGAGGAAGAGCTTGGATTTTGATGGAGAAACTGAGGACCGAGATGCGCCTAAAAAGTTCACCTTAGAGGAGGTCCTTGAGGAACCCGAGAAGGTGAAAGATGTCTACCCGGGTAAGCATGGTGGAAGCAAGAAACGAAAGTGTGGAGACCCAGTAATTTATAATTGAAAATCTGCTTGGTGGGGGCTAGCATATTGGAAGGACCTATTGCTGCCACACAATCTTGATGTCATGCACATTGAGAAGAACATATGTGATAACATTCTTTGGACATTGCTGAAAGTGGAGGGCAAGACAAAGGGCACAACGAACCTAGGCTAGATTTGCATGATATGAACATAAGGATTGAATATCATGGCATGCAGTATGGCACTGCGCTTAAATTCCTAGAACCTCGCTATGTCATGAAGGAAAAACACAGAGCAGAATTTTGTAAGTTCTTTAAGGGTGTCAAGTTTCTAGATGGTTATGCAGCCAACCTAGCAAAATCCATAAGTGCAGATGGTACCAAGGTAGTTAGCAAGCTGAAAACGCATACTTGTCATGTCCTTCTCTAGAGGATCATACCTACAGGCTTAAGGGGTTTTGTTCCCAAAGATGTATACAAGAATTTAGGAACTTCTTCAGGCAACTGTGCAGTAGAACTCTGAGGAAAGAAGTCATGAAAAAGCTAAAACGGGACATCCCACTCATCTTATGCAAGTTTGAGAAGATTTTTCCATTGGCTTTTTTCGATGTTATGGTGCACTTGGCTATCCATCTACCTGACGAGGCACTTCTTAGAGGGCCCGCACAGTATGGATGGATGTACCCAATAGAACGGTGACTGGGCACATTGAAGAATTTCTTAAGGAATAGGTCCAGGCCTAAAGGATCATTGTGGAGGCTTACTTAAAAAGTGAGACGTTGGCATTTTGGGAGAGGTTCATGGACAATGTTCAAACAAGATATAACTGGGACAACAATATGTCACATGATGGGCCAGCAGATGGTGACACCTCTGTTTTCATGCATGGTGTCAAGCCCATTAGCAGGATTCGGGTAAAGGACATCGCAGATAAAGCCCAAATCAATGCGCTATCTTGGTATGTGCTTAATAACTGCAACAAGGTTGGACCATATGTAGAGTAAGTATGATTTTTTATATGCTAATTTGATGTTTCCTATATTATGTATGAAATGTTACCAATAATAATGCTTATATGTGCTACAGAATATACAGACAAAGTTTACAAAAAGAAGGGGCAAGTGATGATGTTGATAGTAGGCTAGTAGCAGAGTTTCCAGCGTGATTGAAGTCTCATGTACATGATTAGCATATTTTAGTTCTGTTAGGCTGATCATTGGCAGAATTATATGACAACTTAGTGGTGACTGTGGTTTCATGTTTATGTGCAGATCGAGGAGCTGCGTAGAGAGAAACCAACAAAGGTTAGTGAAGGTTTGTATGCACTGTCTTGTGGTCCTGATACTCGAGTTAGGGTCTGTGCAGCTTGTAGTATTAATGGAGTTTGGTATAGCACTATTGATCGCTAGAAATCCCAGCGTACACAGAACAGTGGTGTCATGGCCGCCATCACACATGAAGGCAAAACAATGGAATTTTATGGTGTCCTTAGAGATGTTATTTAGTTGATGTATAACTCTAGCATACAAAGCCATAGGATGGTGGTTCTTCTACACTGTGACTGGTACAATCTAGCTACCAATACAAAGTCTGTAGGCATTGACGATGATAGACATTTCAAATCCATCGACATTACATCATTGTGGTACAAGGGTGACCCTTTCATTCTTGCTACACAAGCAAGGAATATTTTTTATCTGTAGGACACCTCCTTGGGAAAAGATTGTCGGGTCATGCAGAAGTTCATACATAGCGATATGTATGACGTGAATGAAATAGAGAATCAAGTGCACCAAGGTGATCACTGTTCTGACAATGAGCATGAAGTGCTGGAGGGTGATGGTGTCAAGTAATGCACGAAGCTAGTCATGATGCAGAAGCCACTTTCAATGAAGTCAATTTAGAAGACCTTCTATGAGATAAGATGGAAGCAGTTGGCATACTTGAAGGCAGCGAGGATGAAGATGATACTAGAATCTAGTATTGCAGTGACGACCGTAACTGTGACAGCATATGTAATACCCTGGGTGTTAGTCACAAGTTAAGCAGCGAAATTGGAAGTAAGTAGGATTTGTCAAGCAATGATTATGATCTCTAGTTCATAATCTGGAAGTAATAATGAAGGTGTTGAGGTCCAATCTATGAAATTGAGTCCCAACCTGAACTTGGACAACACACCTTTGCTTACATGTGGACCCTAGTTAAGATTAGGCATGAGTAATGTTAAACATGCTTGTTTCATGTACATTACATCAACATGCATCCATCTTGACTAGTGGAAAAGTTTCATGAAGTTTGGAATCAAGAAGTCACGAGAAATGATAAGTATAACCTTGATTGAATTGCTTTATTAAGTAAATGGGAATATGAGATGTCGATCAAACCTTGCTACCTTTCCCAAATGACTCTAATTGAACTCTACAACAAAACTCAGGAAGGGTTCGTGTTGAGCAAATGTCAAAAAAATACCTCAATTGGTCGAAAACCCTAATTCTAGGGTTTAACGAGGTGTTGTTGTGACCAAGATGAAGCAATGGTTTCTGTACCAGATATGAAGTTTGACCTTTAATAAAAGTTGAAGTTTGAGTGGAGTACAATGAACTTTATTTTTGGACGAAGACCTGATTCAACTCCTAAGTGGCTGAAACAGTGGTCTCAAGTTTGAATCAGGTGCTATTTTTAGCCCCGGAAAATATTCTAAGTCTAAGATTAGTGGCAAGAATAGTTGGCATCTCGCATTCTCGGATTTGTGTTAAGCAACTAAAGTTGAGCCAAATATAAAAGTTGGAGTTTATATCTTGGAGAAGGACATACAAAAAGTTGGAATCAATTTGACCATGTTTTGACCAAGTAATTTGAGTTCAAGCAGAGTAAGGCTTAATACTTGATTAGTCGTTGACACTGTCAACTTTGGGCATAATTAGGCGCTAATGGAGAGATCTAATGGCTAGGCACCCTTAATTAGTTTTGTAGATCATTAGGTGGGCTACAACTTTACTTTTGGGCCCAAGGTCCAAATCGGTCCGTATCTGACCAAAGACGGCGCCCACCTTACCGACATCGCTGCCCACCACGTACTCGGTAAAATGCCCCAATGGGCAACGCGTGTCCGGGACGTGGCGTCCATGCCTGAGCATGCCCACACCATTATTTTCACGTGCCCCTGCCCTTCCTATGTCCACGGGGAGAGGCCGAGACGCCTGAGCGCCCCTGCCTCGCTCACTCGCTCCTCCTCCCTCGCCCTCTATGCTGCACGCGCGCTCGCCATGGCCGTCGGTGACCGAGCTCCATGGCCACCACCGAGCGAAGCTCCTGTCGCCAGCGCTGCTACCACTCGGCCTCCCCATGCCCCAGCTCTATGCTCATGCCGTCTATCGCCACTGTAGCGTCGCCTCGTCGTGGCCACAGCCGGCCACGCGTGGCCGCCGCCATGGCCGGATCCTGGCAGAGCATTCGAGCAGCCGTGCCCTCCTCCTGCCGCTACCATCGGCCAAGCTATGGCTATGCACAGTCCATGGCTTGCCGCGTCCCTATAGCTCACCGCCAGCGCCGCCTATGCCGACCGAAATTGTCGTCCCCAGCTGCCGCTGCCGCCCTTTTTCCCACCGTCGCTGGAGCCGGCGGCTTGGAGCCACTGCTACTCGTGGCCCGGCTACTTTAGGCCGCCTTCGTCTGAGCTGCGCCCCTCCATGGGTGCGCATGGGCGCCATCTTGCCCTAGCGCCACCTCCCGTCGTCAGCACGGGCCTGTGTAGGCGGGAATCGACCGTGCCGAGCTCGTCCCCTGCTCTGATTCACGACCAGGGGGCTCGCGCTTCAATAGAAGCTTTTCTAGGGGCGTAACTACAAAACTATAGACTCGAGTGAACAGTGCCTAGAAGGACCTATTCGCTGAAGTATGTTTTCGTGAAAGTTTAGGGGCCTCGGTGCAAATCTATTTTTCTTTTATGGCTAAAATTTTGGAAAATCATAATAAATCGTAGAAAAATCATAAAATAATAAATGAGGACTTTTTGGAATCCTTGTGAGTATATCTATGTATTAGAGTCATAATATGATATGTGTTAGTAGAAAGTTTATGCTGTTTTTATTTATTATTATAAAGTGCTTTAGAAATCCTTTTAAGTTTATCAGATGTATATCTTGAGGTAGGAATGTCCTAAAAATGTGATTCTAGTTTTGGGAGTCTTGTTTTGGCATGTGCTGGCTAAGAAAAATATTAAATATGTTGTTTGATCACTATTTTTATGATGTTTTGATTTAATCATGATTAATGGTTAATTCTAGCTTACTTTGCTTACTATCGTCATATCTATGGTTGTACTACTCCAAATGACCTAATTTTTATATGCTAGTATAACTATAGCATTTGTGAGCTTTGGTTAAAATTTCATAATTTTTGGTGCATGTATGACTGAGTTATGAATTTAACTTGATTAATGCTTGATAAATGGTTTTACATGGGTTATAAATAATTTATATATGCAAAAATGTGAAATGTGGTTCCCTTGCCCTTGCATGGTGATATTATGACCAAAGAACCCATAATATGGCTATATGTTTATAGAAAATGATGATTTTTAGATTTATCTTGCTTTTACATGCTTTCTTGCATTAGCAATTTGTCTTTTTTGTAATAATTAATCTATAAAACCCGAGCATGTGAAATTTGTATAGTAGCCATGTTTTGATATCATATACCACTCATAAAAGTATCAGCACCAAACTAGTGTTTCTCATATATCACTAAAAATATATATATATATATATATGTTTATTAGGAGAAAGGATTAATAAAAGCATAATTGTAGATAAAGCTTGTAATTGTATTTGGTGATGCTTTGAGTGATTGGTGTTCAATAAAGTGTTGCTAAGTATGTTAGTGGTGGTTGAAGTTCTTGAATAGCTCATGTGTGCATGCTCTTTGTTAGCAAAATAAGTGAAACATCAAATTGTTACATTCTGAAATGGCTGCATGTGTATTTTCTGTTGTGATGATAACTTCATGAATCAAATGATGTTTTATGTAAATATGGTGAATACAAAAGTTGTAGATAATTTCCTTATATTGATTTTCCTAAAATTTCATGATTTTAGGCCTGCTGGTTTAGGAGTTATAGATTTTACAAGTTTGCTGTCAGTTTTTGCATCTTGTCTGGACAAATCTGAATGATTGTATTGTTTGGATCAGTTAAACATGGAATCATGTATTGGTGATATTAGGAGAGTTGTATTCCTTTTCCTAAGCTTTCTAAAATGTCTAATATCACTGCTTTTGGTGGTTTATAATTCTAGTTATTGCTATTCAAAATGGAATGACTGATTCTGTCCAAATCTTGACAGAGATACCTTCTTGGTGTTGTTTAACCTTGTTAGCTGTAGAATCATCTTAAGATGATAATAAGAAAGTTGTATATAACTTAATAAGATTTCCATAAAGTTAAGGATCATGTTTACTAGATGTCTAGAACTTTAGATATACATTTATGAAGTTATTGTCAGATTTCTGTCCTAGTTTGTGCAGATCTGCTTCTTAGTGTTTTTCAACCTTGTTAACCTTTAAATCAGCTCTAAGTGTAAATAACAAAGTTGTAGACAATTTATTTAGCATTCCATAAAGTCTAGGATCACCTATATTGGATGTTGGGATCTCTGTTTATAACTAAAATAATTGCCTTCTATGCTGCTGTCTATGCATGTACTTTGAATTGATTGGTTAACCTTGATATTACTTACTTACCTACAATAGCTTGACTTAAGTTAAACTTGTGTGCCATACTATATTTACCTTGCGCTTGTCTTGCTTGCTTTCTTGTAATGCATCTGTGGCACTTCCATGCATTCATACATTTGCATTGTTGCATCTCATCTAGGTACGCTAGATGCACCACGTAAGGAACGTGATGTTGGAGCCGAATCCAAAGATGGAGTTTGGTGAATCCATCCAGAAGATGGAAGGACTAAGCAAGTGCCAAGATGGGAGATGCTTGCTAAGCAAGTGTCATCTAATAAACACTGACCTAGTGTTGGATCCTAGGCAAGCCCCGGAGCATTCTAAGCCTCCTAGGTTTTTACAAATATCACTTGAGTCCTTTATGTTTGATGCATTAGGTTATAAGAGTTGATTGGAACCACTTGATGCATATAATTTCCTTGTCCAGAAATATACCTTGAACCCTATGTAGGTCTAGGATCGAATATATGCTTAGCAATGCTTAGACCGGTAGAAGTCAGGTGATTTCCTATCACCTACGAGATATAGGTAGATACCAAAGCACGGTCGGCTATAATTGCTATCGTGGAAAATAACCATGTGATGATGAATAAACGGAGATCAGATAGGATCTGGTGATTGAGAGGCAGCAGGACATGGAGGTCTTGTGTGCATGTTTTATCCCAGCTGTGTCGATTAAGGACCGTACCGTTGCTGGCGCTTCTGTCGAGATTGAACGCATGCCTCTCACTTAGCTGGCCAGATAACTCGTTCCGACCGTGAAGCTGAGTAGCTCAACTCATGCCGGGTCCTATTTTGTAAAAGTGTGCACTTTGGATGGTAGTAAGGATGTGCGGAGAGCCAGACGTGAGCCTAAGAGCAGGGTAGTCCTGATCGTCCTGGCAACTAGTCGTCCCTGATTATGCGGCGCTGGTCGAACCCGCGAAATGTGAACCTGAGTTGTACCAAAGGTGACCTAAGGCTACCATGGCTGGTAGACCTAGGTTTGTGTTAGGAATAAATTCCCAGCTGATTGAAATCGATTCGAATTGCCA
The DNA here is from genome assembly GCA_904845875.1 of Miscanthus lutarioriparius. Lineage (NCBI taxonomy): Eukaryota > Viridiplantae > Streptophyta > Magnoliopsida > Poales > Poaceae > Miscanthus > Miscanthus lutarioriparius. The sequence continues at coordinate 38,579,526 of CAJGYO010000019.1, read as the reverse complement.
TCTCTCTCGGATAGTGAGAAACTCGACTAGCTCCAGCATCGTAGTAATGAAATTATGGAATATAATGGTTATGATGAACATGGAATTATTACACCGGCTATGGTTACTATTGTTATGCTACTAAATGATATACCACATGTTTGGCACATGTTAGTTGCTAATCTAGAGATGAATAGCTATAATTAACTTGATGATCAAATTAAAAATGTATAGCTGAATTAGTGGCTTTTTATGCAAAATGTTGTCAAGCTGGCTCCACTTATAAAGCCGTGCATGATCCTTGGAGTCATTTTATTTTTGGTTTATGATGGGTAAGTCTAGCTGAGTACATTTGAGTACTCAAGGTTTATCCCACCATGTTGCAGGTAAAATTTTCGGCTTGCTGAAGATGGTGGCTAACAGCCAGTGGGCTCGGTGACTCTATATTTATTTCTCATCTATATGCTTTTAGCAGAGGATGTCACTTATGCTAGTAATGTATTTGGAACTTATATTAATGTAATCATTTGGAAGCTATGTTGTTTTACCTTAACCAGTTTTGAAACCCAAACTTATACTATTATTTGTGAACCCATTTGTAATACTATTTTCGCTGCAACTCTGTGTATATGATGGGTATTTGCTTAATCATGCAATCTTGGTTGTGATGTTGACTTATCGAGGTCCTTCGTGACACTTGACGGACTACCGGGTTTATATAAGTGAAAATATGTGCGCATCAACATGCTAAACGAGGACAACTGTACTTGATCTTGTATAAATTGGGCGGTTTTGTCACAGCAGAGATCACATGTCTGGAGATGATGATGTCTTGTAGGAGATTTCATGTATAATCTTTGGGAAAATATGTATTCTAAAATTGCACTTTGCTTTGGATTTCTGTCTTTGTATTCTAAACATGTTCGGTATGCTCAGTTGTTATAAACTTGTGTTTGAGCAGACATATAGGCTCTGTTCATTTTGCTGAAATTTGGCTTATGCTGATTTGTTGCGAGAGGAAAACACTGTTCGTTCGTTGAAAAGTACTCCTAAAGTAGTGTTGAAGAACCGGGCCATAGGCTTTGTCCACGGGGTTAGTACTGCACTATGCGAACTGTCTGTTGTGTACATGACTATTCCATTCAACTGCAACTACTACTTATTATAGCTTCATATACACTACATAAGCCATTGACATAAAGCATTCCTTTTCACATAGCATGCTTCAACCACTACGACGAGATCATTAATCAGTTCCACCAATATGCTAAGTTTGTATACTGATACATGTCTAGATTACCAAACCAAGGCACAAAGCAACCCTTATGTGGTTGCCAATAGTGAATTGAATATAGGAGGAAAGCCTCTGCAGTTATTTCACTCCAAAAATGCAGTCACAACAGTCGATATGCAGACTGAAGAGTGAAGTTGAGTTGCTTTCGTAAGCAATTTCTCTTGGTTGGTTTTACAGATGCTTGCAACAGCTAGCTAGAGATGGCTACAATTTTTACCATCCAATAAAAGATCAAATGGACAGAGGCGGGCATTCTAGCGTGTGCAGTAAAAAATGAAACATCCATGCCTCCTCCGTTGTGCATTAGATCGCGCCGAGACTTGTTCAGATGAACTCCTCGCTGCATGGCTGTTGCAAGTTCAACAATTTTTCTCAGACACATGCAAATAAGATGAGTTGGGTTCACCATGGAGCAGAGCCACTCATGACTACTACCACTACTAATACGTGTTTGGTTCATCAAACCGAGGCACAAAGCAACCATTGCGTGGTTGCCAGGAGTGAGATATGTCCGGCCCGGTCAGATATGTCCGGCCCGGTCAGATCTACTCTTTGAGGAGGACCACACTCTGTGCTTGCTTATCTATACTTGCTTTCAAATGCCTCCCTTGTCATTCCATACACTTCTGGTTTTCTTCCTGGCTGACAACTAGCCTAGCAAGTATCTGTCCAAGCTCTAACGGTTGCTAAACGGACACAGGAGGCGGTGCCTTCTTGGCTAACATCTCTGTAGTAGGTGGAACATCATCCATCTCTTTGTCAGCCACACCATCGGAGGATGACCCTCCCTCGTCATGGTCATCTGATGTAGGGTCACTATAGTCGCTGTCATTAGAGTGAATCTTGCATTCGTATATTCAAGATTCCTCTAATCCTAGACTAGTGCTCTATGTGCTCTAGGGCTACATCCACCATTTTGTGTCTTTCTCTGTCCTATATGGGTAGCAACTCTTAAGCAAACCTAAGGGCACGCTGTCCATGACAACGATCGTCCGGACTTGCTGGCATGTAGGTCATAACCTCGTAGGTCGACTCATTGTACAATGGCCCATTCCATTCAAAGTCAATTGTGCATAGCAGATAGCTGATGATGTGAGGGTACATGTGCTGCCATCCAGTATTGATAGCGTCAGCTATCACATCCTCGATCTCAAGCAGAAAAAAGTGTAAGAAGTCAAACTACTCGTCTCTCCATATTGATAGTAATATCCACTACTACAAGTTGGTCAATGACTCCCTATTGCCACCATGAGGTAGGATTGTCTTCCTTAGAGCCGTGTGTAGAACGTAAACCTCTAGACATAGTCTATCCGATCTACACAAGGAGCCATCGGTGAGGGCTCCAAGAAGAGTGGCAATCTCCAGGTCTGTAGGAAAAGTACCTCCAGCCCTGCTATGACATAGAGGAAGAGCATCTCCATAGACTATCTGGTGGAGCTTCCTGTCTAAAGTGTCAACCCCAAGGAGTTCTTGTAGGCAGTCATACTACAATTGCTCTGGCCGACCATCAAGCATAAAACCAATGAAGTCATGCTCTGGATGAATCCACACTGTTGCATAGAACTGATGCACCTAGCTTATCACAATTCGATCAATCTCACTGAAAAGGTCAATGGGTATACTGTAACACCCTAGGTGTTAGCCTTGCATAAATTGACTTGCATAGCATTAGCATGAGCATCAAGCATTCATATATAAGCATTTACACTTGAAACATTTGATTGAAACATATGCAACATTGCTTGTTATTTTATGTTTCTTGGTATATATGCATATGATCATGAGTGAATACATGTAGATGGTTGATATGAGTCACAAAAACATGTTGGCAATACTTAGGTTAGCAAATGGAACATGGTTCATGAATGTCACTTCCCATGATCAAGCCCTTAAGTCATGTTTCATGTGATTACACTAAATAGCTCTATGAGTGACTAATACATGAAATGATTGTATGACCTTGCAATTAGCCTAAACATGTTTAGAGTATCATTATGAACAACTTTGATATTCATAGCTAGGGCTAAATAGATCACTAAGCCATAGTTCTTGTTCAAGTCATCATTTGAATGTAGCTTGTTTGACCAAGTGTGAACTATGTGTTAGAGACCTTGCATAGAGGTGGTCACTAAAGCAAAGTTGTAGTATTTGGTATAAGGAACAACTTTTATTTTTGGGTCATTGACTGATTTAGCTTCTAACATGCTTGAAATGGACTCACAAAAATCAGCTTTTCACTGTTTTCAACACTTCAAATTTTTGCTAAGTCATTTTCGACTGACAGTGTGACGAGCTCAACTTTGGGCTGATTTTTCTCTCTAGCCATCGAGAATTAGGATTTGATTTCTAAAGGAGAGTTCTAGCTGGTACATAGGTCTACAAATTATGATTAGGTTTTTAGCACTAACGAGCTACGGTTTAGCGGTTAAATCGCTTTGAAAACGCGCTGTCAGGCGGCAACTCGCGCGAACTGAACCGACTGAATCGACTGTCTTCAGTGGCCGACCATCGCCAGGACATGGCCGCCGCGTGGAGGCCGCGATGGCCGCGCATCGCCGTTGCCCTGACCGCGCAGGCCACGACGCGCCCGAGCACGGCATTATCACCCCAACACCCGCCCGCACTCAGCCGCGCCTTCATTTTCGCATTTCACCTTCTCCTTCATCGCTGGCAACGCCCGCAGCAGTAGCGCCGCTCGCCGCCATCGTCGTTGCCAGTCACCGGCTGGCCTAGCCGCTTCTTCGCCACCGCAACAGCTCCACCGCCTCCCTAGCACCCCACTGCTTCTCCCAGCGCCCGCTGCCGGTGCTCGGTAAGCTCCAGCCCCGCACACAACCTCGCCGGAGATCCATCGTCACCCCCATCGCCGTGGTCAGACACAACCCGACCACTGCAGGCCATAATAGAGCGCTAGATAGGTTCACCGTAGCTCAGTTTTGCTCGTCCGAGCTCTAGGACGAGTCGCCGTGGCTTCCACCGGCGTAACGCCGTCGACCCGCACCTCCGCCCTACCATTGGCGCCACCGTAGTCGCTAGCTCCGACGAGAGGTCCCACCAAGTAGTGCAACGTGTGCGCGAGGTTGAGTAGATCACGTAGTGAAGATATCACCGCCGGCGAGTTCGCCGTCGGCGAGCTTTGGCCGCGCCACCATCGCGCAGCGTAGCTGCTCTGTTCTTGTCTCAATGACGTGTGGGGTCCCCTGTTAGCGGGTCACACCGGTCAGCGACTCTGTGTTATAAAGCTAGTTCATTTTATTCCAGAGTTTGCACTATTTTGTAATTTTTAGATCTCCAATTTGGTAGCTTCAAAAATGGCAAAATAAATTTGGTTGTCTACCATAGGAGGTGTAGTATTTAGGAAAAATATATTCTTGACACTTACAGTAGAAATTTTAGAAGATTTAAATGGAGATTTGAAATGTGTTTTTGAATGCATACAAACTTGTTTATTTTATATCTAGAGTTCCTATGCTCCAAAAATTATGAAATTTTTGTGGTAGGCTATTCTTGACATGTATGAGCTCTGATAAAAATTAGAGGACCAGTGCATGCATAGATTTGTAGTTATAGATTTTTATTTTATAAATAGGTAATCCTTGTATGAATTTTTATAAATTATTTAGGATTCCAATATTTATGAAATTTGTAGGAGGTTATCCTAGTAGTATATGGATGCTAAGAAAAATAGGAAATCTGTTTCTTGACACTTTTCAATAGGGTTTTCTATTTATGCTATTTTAAGCCTTGCTGCCTTGTCATTTTTGTATAGGATGTTTTACCTGGTAAAATGGCATGAAACTTTTACAGTAGTCTATTGGTAGCACTATTAAGCCATTGTAATTTTCTGAGAATTTATGACGCACATTTGGTATATGTTTATTATTTAACCTATGTATCTAAATAAAATAATAAAGGCATGCAAAGAAATAGTTTGGGCTTCACCATTTTATTTTCTTTGATGTATTTGGTATGCTTAAACTGTTGATAGACTTTGTGTTGTCGAACTTTGAATGATTACATGAAGTAGAAGTATTGTTACTTTGTAATGCGAATTGGATGGATTCCAGACAGATTCTGGAGTTTGATGAGTTGCATGATAAAAATGATGTTTGCTGTAAAAATAGTTAATAACAAAGTTGTAGATAACTTCATCATATGTCTTGTGTTAAAATTTCAGGACCATAGGTCAAACAGTTTAGGATTTATAGCTGTTTAAAGTTAGCATTTCTGAATTGCTTGCTCTCTGGAATTTCTGGACAGCGCTGGATTGATTGTCTGTTTTGGTTAAGATAAAGTGTGAATTAGCTTTTGGTGGTTAAATAAGTGTTGTAGACAATTTTATAAGCTTTCCAGAAAGTCTAATATCACAACATTTGGATAAGCAGAACTTCAGTTATGAGTAAACCAAGCAGCTGCTGTTTTGTGTGTAGTGAATGATTTGTAAATGTGTTTGATTAAGTAATCAATAAGAGATATGCATCTACTCGGTAAAATATGATGCATTTGTTAACACCATGCTGTTAAGACTACTTATACGAATGCATTCATCATGTGTCATCATTTTATACTTGTACGCATATATGCATTCGCAATATCTTATGCCATATTCATGCATCTAGGATCGGAGGAAGAAATAACGTTGCTGGAATTCGACGAAGTAGAGGAAGGGGACCAGCAGGAGAATCCTCAAGTCGCAACTCCCGAAGGTGAGGAGCAGAATCCTGAAGAGCTTCTGGAGTGTCCTGATCACCGCCCTACTTCCTTTCTGCGAGGCAAGCCCCGGAGCATTCTAAGTCTCCCAGTATTTTACAAATGATTACTTAAGTACTTATGATTGATGCATTAGGTTATAAGAGTTGAATGGAAGCACTTGATGCATATAAATTCCTTGTCCAGCTATTACACCTTTAACCGGTATAGGTCCAGGATCGAATATATGCTTAGCCATGCTTAGACCGGTAGAAGTCGGGTGATTTTCTGTCACCTGCGAGATATAGGTGGATATTGGAGCACGGTTGGCTATATTTACTATCGTGGAAAAGAACCATGGGAATGTAAATGGAGACCGGGCGGGATGTCGATAGAGAAGCAACAAGACATGGAGGTCTTGGGTGTGGATCTATCCCCGTCTGTGTCGATTAAGTACCATACCGTTGTTGGTGCTTCTGACAAGATTGAACGCATGCCTATCACTTAGCTTGCCGGATAACTCGTTCCGACCGTGAAGCCGAGTAGCTCAACTCAGGCCAGGACCCATTCTGTTGTGCGCTCCTTGCGGGGGGCGATCAGACTGAGACCAAGGGCAGGCTAGGCCTGAACGTCCTGGCATCTGGTGTCCTAGATTGTGCGGCGCGGTATGGACCCGCGAAATGTGTACCTGAGTTGTACCAAAGGTGACCTAAGGCTGCCTTCGCGCGGTATGCCTGGGTTTGTGTTAGGAATAAATTCCCAGCTGGTTGAAATCGATTCGAATCGCCGTCTCTCCCGGATAGTGAGAAACTTGACTTGTCCCAACATCGTAGTAACTGTGTTATGGAACATGATGGTTCGGATGAATATGGAATTGTAATACCTGCTATGGTTACTATTGTATGCTTTTAATTGGATATACCGCATGTTTAGCACAGGATAGTTGCTAATCTAGACATGGATAGTTATAATTAACCTGATATTGGAACCATAATTGTATAGCTAAGTTAATCGCTTTTATGCAAAATGTTGTCAAGCTATCCCCACTTATACAGCCTTGCATAATCCTTGGAGTCATTTTATTTCTGGTTTATGACGGGTAAGTCTAGCTGAGTACCTTCTCGTACTCAGGGTTTTATTTCCCATGTTGCAGATAGAACTGTGTATCATGGTTATTGCAAGAGTTGCTTCTATCCCGCTGTGGATGAGGAGTAAGCCTTGGGCAGGCTTCTTATTAATCCTTCTACATGCTTTTGTGGACCGTGATCGTATCTTGGCACTGTACTAAACTATGTTGGAAACTTTACTTTCAAATTTAATTTGCTTCCGCTTTTATCTATCAAACTCGGTTTGTAATAACTGGTTTCATACTCTGATGTTGAAAATGTATCTTTGAACTTTATGTAATATGTGGCATGTATGTTGAATCATGTACGATCTTGGTTGTTGTAAATCGTTTATCGAGACCCGTCGTGGTACTCGACAGACTACCGGGTTTATATGGGTTCAAGTATGACAGTGCAACCGCTTGCAGGACGCCATTGTACTTGTACTCTTATAAATTGGTCAGTTCTGCGACAGCTGGCATCAGAGCAAGATTCAACGTTAATTGTCACATGTGTATTTAAAACAAAAGTTTTTGTTTTAAAAAAAACCTTCTTTACCAACTAATAGTTATATTAATAGGTATTTGAAATCTAAAGTGTGTCACTGATCACTTTCCTTATGCCCAAATTAAGGACTATTAGGTGGCTATTTAAGTACTAACATGGGGGTTTTTACTTCGTCGTCCATATGGCGTGCTATTGTATGGATGCCATTCACTTGAATGGTAATGTATGGATCAAATGCCTCTACACCAAGGTAAGATGATGAGTGACATGACCGCAAGATGTGAGCGTGCGGTCGGGGAGAGTTAGCTTGGTACGGCTATGTATGCATGCTTGCATGTGTATATGGTGCGTATTTAATTGTGGGTTTAAATTGTTATCGGGTAGTTTGATACGGAAGTATATGTATGGGTATACATATATGGAAGTATTTAAATTTACATTCTACATATTTCATTATGGGTTTGGGCTGAAATGAAATTCCTATGCAGGTACACTAACAACGAAACGTGTAGCTCGACTATTTATGCTATATATGAGAGAACGTATGTATGCCACCGTGTCTACCGCTAGAAACAAATTTTTCCCTAAGTTTGTGAGGACGTATGGAACGAGCATGCATCATGATAAGTATCATTCAAATAATTGCATTGTTCCTCCCCTTATAAATTTCTTACTCGGTTATGTAACTCTTATCCATTATGGTCTTGTCTCACAAAAGTGTACATGTTGATGGTACCGATGGTAGCACCAGTTGGAGTGAGAATTTCCTGATGGTTTTCGGAACACCTACCCTGTTGTGAGAGTTTTGCACTTTGCGGGGTACCATGAACCGCCCCTCTATCAGTGAATGAAGTATACCTAGAAAGAAGTGGAGCCAAAGAATGAGGATAATCCTATCTCCGACCTCGACAACGATCTTAATGAAGATTAGAGTCACCTAGTGACTAGTATGTTAACACGGTGCGAGTCCGATAAGTGATAAAATTGGTGGTGTCATGTTGCGAGAATGAATTGTTATGCCTCTGTTTTTATTATGAATTTGAGAATTTTCTCCAGTAATTTCAGTTTGGCATGATTATAAATTCATCTGCAATCTTGTGGCATCAACCAATAATCGCTTATTGTTCCAACTTCGCAGATGACGCGCACCCGAGCAGGAGCTGGTAGCAGTCATGATGGCAATGGTGATGACTTACCACCACCACCGCCACCATCTGCTTAGGAGTTCTTTGCTCAGTTCTTGGGGAGCCAAAGGACAATGGAAGAAGCTCTGTGCCTCATTGCGCAGAACACCGCTCATGGCCACCCACAGCAACAAGGGGCCGAGCCAAGTCAGCATAGTACATTCAAGGAATTTATGGGTACAAAGCCTCCTATCTTCAAGGTGGCTGAGGAACCACTACAGGCTGACGAGTGGCTCAACACCATTGAGCAGAAGTTTTGCTTGCTAAGAGTCACCGAGCATCTGAAAGCTGAGTATGCTTCTCATCAGCTGCAAGGACCAGCAGGGATCTGGTGGGCACATTTCTTGTCATCACAACCTGCTAATGCGCGAGTGACATGGGAACAGTTCAAGCTGGCTTTTAGGGGACATCACATTCCCCCGGGCCTAATGCGCATGAAAGCGGCTGAATTTATGAGGCTCACTCAAGGAACGAAGACTCTCACAGAATACATGCATGCATTCAACAATCTGTCCAGATATGCTCCAGGTTTTGTGGATACTGAGGAGAAGATGATAGAGAGTTTCAAGCAGGGCCTGGGTACCAAACTGATGAAGACCATGGCCAATTCTAGGTGTGCCACTTACAACGAGTTTATTAGTGATGCTCTGATCTAGGAAAACCACAATAACATGCATGCGGCTGCTAAGAGTTGCAAGAGGGCATTCGAGGCAGGTGCTTCTAGATCTTCATAGGTAAGAGTGCCTATCACAGCTATGCCACAATTCCGTCCACCTGTATCCAAGTTTAGGCCTCCACCACCCAAAGCTCAGAATAGCAGGCCACAGAAACCATTCCGTAAGGCATTCACTATTGCCTTACCAAAAGGGACTGGCAGTCAGGGGAGCTCCACAGGACCTAGGAATAATCAACCATGTTTCAACTGCAATCAATTGGGTCATTGGGCCAAGGAATGCCCCCTCCCCAAGAAGAATGGCAATCCAAATCAGAACAATCAGAGGCAGGCAAACACAAGGGCACGTCCGGGATACGTGCATTATACCGCGGTTGAGGAAGTGCCCACTGGAGAAGTTGTCATGGCTGGTATGTTTCTCGTCAACAAGCATCCCGCTGTTGTTTTATTTGATTTGGGAGCTTCTCATTCCTTTATGAGTCAAGCATTCGCATCTAGGCATGATCAGGAAATAATTGAAGTAAGCAAAGGGAGTTATAATATAAGTTCAGCAGGGGGTACTATTTCTACCAAAAAGATAGTCAAAAACGTGCTCATCTCTATACAAGGGAGGGAGTATACAACAGATTTGATAATATTGCCGGGGTTATCGATAAGTGTAATCTTAGGCATGAATTGGATGAAGGATCATGGTGTTCTTATTGACACCAGCACCCATACTATTATGTTGAGAGAACCCACGGGAGGGAATGCTTTTCTAGTACCACTCTCTCGCAATTTTGAACTCCAACATTTAGCTTGTGCTATCCAAACCACCACACTTTGTGATATCCCCATAGTTTGTGAGTTTCCGGATGTATTTCTAGAGGAATTACCAGGCTTACCACCTGATAGGGAGGTGGAATTTAAGATTGAGTTAGTGCCAGGTACGACACCCATATCAAGAAGGCCCTATAGAATGCCACCCAATGAGTTAGCAGAACTTAAGGTTCAATTACAAGATCTATTGGACAAGGGTCTTATCCAACCTAGCTCATCTCCATGGGGATGTCCAGCCTTGTTTGTGAAAAAGAAGGACAAGTCACTGAGAATGTGTGTAGATTATAGACCACTCAATGCTGTGACCATCAAGAACAAATATCCATTGCCTCGCATCGACATCTTGTTCGATCAGCTAGCGAAGGCAAAGGTATTCTCCAAAATTGACTTGAGATCAGGCTACCATCAGATAAAGATCAGACCGAAGGATATACCTAAAACTGCTTTCTCTACTAGGTATGGCTTATATGAGTATTTGGTTATGTCTTTCGGACTAACAAATGCTCTAGCCTACTTCATGTACCTGATGAACTCGGTATTCATGCCCGAGCTTGACAAGTTCGTGGTCGTGTTTATCGAGGATATATTGATTTATTCAGAAAATAAGTCAGATCATGAAGAGCATCTGAGGATTGTCCTATCTAGATTGAGGGAGCATAAGTTATATGCAAAGTTTAGTAAGTGTGAATTTTGGTTAAGCAAGGTACCTTTCTTAGGTCACATATTATCAAGGGATGGAATCTCTGTAGACCCATCAAAAGTACAAGAGGTCATGGATTGGAAAGCACCAACTTCAGTTCATGAAGTTCGAAGTTTTCTAGGGTTAGCAGGATATTATCGTCGTTTCATTCTAGGCTTCTCAAAGATAGCTAAGCCCATGACCAGACTACTTCAGAAAGATGAGAAGTACAAATGGACACCAGAATGTGAAGAAGCTTTTCACACCCTCAGAACTCTGTTGACTACAGCACCTGTGCTAGCACAACCAGACATGGAAAAGCCTTTTGATGTATTTTGTGATGCATCAGGAATAGGTTTGGGGTGTGTGCTTATGCAAGAAGGAAGAGTTATTGCATATGCTTCTTGGCAGTTGAGAAAGCATGAAGTCAACTACCCCACTCATGATTTAGAACTTGCAGCAGTGGTTCACGCATTAAAGATATGGAGACATTATTTGTTGGGCAATATATGTCATATATATACTGACCACAAAAGTCTCAAGTATATCTTTACCCAACCAGAGCTGAACATGAGATAACGAAGATGGTTAGAGCTGATTAAGGATTACAATTTGGAAGTGCACTACCATCCAGGAAAAGCTAATGTAGTAGCAGATGCACTCAGTCGAAAGTCTCATTGCAACACTATGTAAGCATTATTGGAAGATGGATTCAACTTGTTACACCCTACTGTACTACACAATATCACGATCAGTTGTTCACTTGAGAGCAAAATCATAGAGTTGCAGCAGACAGATGTAGGAATAAGTCACATCAAGAGAAAAATGCAAGAGCAAGAGACCAAGCATTTCAGATTGGACAAAAAAGGTGTGTTATGGTTTGAGGACCGACTTGTGGTACCAAAAGACCGTGAGCTGAGGAACCAAATTTTAGATGAAGCTCACTCGTCCAAATTGTCTATCCATTCGGGTAGTAGTAAGATGTACCAAGATTTGAAAACCCGTTCTTGGTGGACTAAGATGAAGAAAGAGATCGCAGCCTATGTCGCTAGGTGCGATAACTGCAGTCGAGTAAAAGCTGTTCATATGAAATCTGCCGGATTACTTCAGCCATTGCCTATCCCAGGTTGGAAATGGGAAGAAATCAGTATGGACTTTATCACAGGCCTTCCAATGACACCACAAGGTCACGATTCAATATGGGTTATTGTTGATCGTCTCACCAAGTCAGCACATTTTATACCCGTGAACACACGGTATATAGTTGGGAAATATGCTGAGATATATGTTTCCCAGATCGTGAGACTACATGGAGTACCCAGGACTATAATGTCAGATCGAGGACCACAGTTCATAGCTTGTTTCTAGGAGCACTTACACTAGGCTTTGGGAACCAAGCTAATCAGAAGTTCTACATATCATCCACAAACTTCAGGACAGACAGAGCGAGTAAACCAAATCCCAGAGGATTTGCTTAGAGCTTGTGTTATATCTTCAAAAGGTTCATGGGAGAAATGGTTACCTTTAGCTGAATTCTCCTATAACAACAGTTATCAAGCAAGTATCAAGATGGCTCCATTTGAAGCCTTGTATGGCCGAAAATGTAGAACTCCGTTGAATTGGATTGAGCCCGGTGAAAGGAGATACTTTGGTATTGACTTTGTCAATAAAGCTGAAGAGCAAGTGCGTGTAATCCAACAACATATGAAGGCAGCTCAATCGAGACAAAAGAGTTATGCTGATAGAAGAAGGAGACCACTGACTTTTTAAGTAGGTGACTATGTGTACTTGAAAGTATCACCCATGAAAGGGGTGAAGAGATTTGGGATGAAAAAGAAGCTTTCACCGAGATATGTGGGGCCATACAAGATTTTGGAACGGAAAGGGAATGTTGCTTATAAGTTACAACTTCCACCAGAGATGAGTGCAATATTTGATGTCTTCCATGTTTCTCAGTTGAAGAAATGTCTTCGAGTACCTGAAGAAGCTATTGCACCCACCAACGTAGCTTCAATCGGATTTGACCTATGAGGAAAAGCCAATTCGAGTATTAGAGGAGTTGGAAAAAGTAACACGGAGTAAGATTATTAAGTTCTATAAGGTGGTGTGGAACAATCATAGTGAACAAGATGCTACGTGGGAAAGAGAAGATTATTTACGAGAAGTTTATCCCGCCTTTTTCCAAGAATGGTAGGTCTTGCAAATCTCGGGATGAGATTTTTATAAGGGGGAGGGGCTGTAACACCCTAGGTGTTATCCTTGCATAAATTGACTTGCATAGCATTAGCATGAGCATCAAGCATTCATATATAAGCATTTACACTTGAAACATTTGATTGAAACATATGCAACATTGCTTGTTATTTTATGTTTCTTGGTATATATGCATATGATCATGAGTGAATACATGTAGATGGTTGATATGAGTCACAAAAACATGTTGGCAATACTTAGGTTAGCAAATGGAACATGGTTCATGAATGTCACTTCCCATGATCAAGCCCTTAAGTCATGTTTCATGTGATTACACTAAATAGCTCTATGAGTGACTAATACATGAAATGATTGTATGACCTTGCAATTAGCCTAAACATGTTTAGAGTATCATTATGAACAACTTTGATATTCATAGCTAGGGCTAAATAGATCACTAAGCCATAGTTCTTGTTCAAGTCATCATTTGAATGTAGCTTGTTTGACCAAGTGTGAACTATGTGTTAGAGACCTTGCATGGACGTGGTTACTAAAGCAAAGTTGTAGTATTTGGTATAAGGAACAACTTTTATTTTTGGGTCATTAACTGATTTAGCTTCTAACATGCTTGAAATGGACTCACAAAAATCAGCTTTTCACTGTTTTCAACACTTCAAATTTTTGCTAAGTCATTTTCGACTGACAGTGTGACGAGCTCAACTTTAGGCTGATTTTTCTCTCTAGCCATCGAGAATTAGGATTTGATTTCTAAAGGAGAGTTCTAGCTGGTACATAGGTCTACAAATTATGATTAGGTTTTTAGCACTAACGAGCTATGGTTTAGCGGTTAAATCGCTTTGAAAACGCGCTGTCAGGCGGCTCCTCGCGCGAACTGAACCGACTGAATTGACTGTCTTCGGTGGCCGACCATCGCCAGGACATGGCCGCCGTGTGGAGGCCGCGATGGCCACGCATCGCCGTTGCCCTGACCACGCAGGCCACGACGCGCCTGAGCACGACATTATCACCCTAGCACCCGCCCGCACTCAGCCGCGCCTCCATTTTCGCATTTCACCTTCTCCTTCGTCGCTGGCAACGCCCGTAGCAGTAGCGCCGCTCGCCGCCATTGCCGTTGCCAGTCACCGGCTGGCCTAGCCGCTTCTCCACCACCGCAACAGCTCCACCGCCTCCCTAGCACCCCACTGCTTCTCCCAGCGCCCGCTACCGGTGCTCGATAAGCTCTAGCCCCGCACACAGCCTCACCGGAGCTCCGTCGTCACCCCCATCGCCATGGTCAGACCCAACCCGACCACTGCAGGCCACAATAGAGCGCTAGATAGGTTCACTGTAGCTCAGTTATGCTCGTCCGAGCTCTAGGTCGAGTCGCCATGGCTTCCACCGGCGTAACGCCGTTGACCCGCACCTCCCCCCGACCATTGGCGCCACCGTAGTCGCTAGCTCCGACGAGAGGTCCCACCAAGTAGTGCAACATGTGCGCGAGGTTGAGTAGATCACGTAGTGAAGATATCACCGCCGGCGAGTTCGCCATCGGCGAGCTTTGGCCGCGTCACCGTCGCGCAGCGTAGCTGCTCTGTTCTTGTCTCAATGACGTGTGGGGTCCCCTGTCAGCGGGTCCCACCGGTCAGCGACTCTGTATTATAAAGCTAGTTCATTTTATTCCAGAGTTTGCACTATTTTGTAATTTTTAGATCTCCAATTTGGTAGCTTCAAAAATGGCAAAATAAATTTGGTAGTGTGTCATAGGAGGTGTAGTATTTAGGAAAAATATATTCTTGACACTTACAGTAGAAATTTTAGAAGATTTAAATGGAGATTTGAAATGTGTTTTTGAATGCATGCAAACTTGTTTATTTTATATCTAGAGTTCCTATGCTCCAAAAATTATGAAATTTTTGTGGTAGGCTATTCTTGACATGTATGAGCTCTGATAAAAATTTGAGGACCAGTGCATGCATAGATTTGTAGTTATAAATTTTTCTTTTATAAATAGGTAATCCTTGTATGAATTTTTATAAATTATTTAGGAATCCAATATTTATGAAATTTGTTGGAGGTTATCCTAGTAGTATATGGATGCTAAGAAAAATAGGAAATCTGTTGCGTGACACTTTTCAATAGGGTTTTCTATTTATGCTATTTCAAGCCTTGCTGCCTTGTCATTTTTGTATAGGATGTTTTACTTGGTAAAATGGCATGAAACGTTTACAGTAGTCTATTGGTAGCACTAGTAAGCCACTGTAATTTTCTGAGAATTTATGACGCACATTTGTTATATGTTTATTATTTAACCTATGTATCTAAATAAAATAATAAAGGCATGTAAAGAAATAGTTTGGGCTTCACCATTTTATTTTCTTGGATGTATTTGGTATGCTTAAATTGTTGGTGGACTTTGTGTTGTCGAACTTTGAATGATTACATGAAGTAGAAGTATTGTTACTTTGTAATGCGAATTGGATGGATTCCAGACAGATTCTGGAGTTTGATGAGTTGCATGATAAAAATGATGTTTGCTGTAAAAATAGTTAATAACAAAGTTGTAGATAACTTCTTCATATGTCTTGTGTTAAAATTTCAGGACCATAGGTCAAATGGTTTAGGATTTATAGCTGTTTAAAGTTAGCATTTCCAAATTGCTTGCTCTCTGGAATTTCTGGACAGCGCTGGATTGATTGTCTGTTTTGGTTAAGATAAAGTGTGAATTAGCTTTTGGTGATTAAATAAGAGTTGTAGACAATTTTATAAGCTTTCCAGAAAGTCTAATATCACAACATTAGGATAACTAGAACTTCAGTTATGAGTAAACCAAGCAGCTGCTGTTTTGTGTGTAGTGAATGATTTGTAAATGTGTTTGATTAAGTAATCAAGAAGAGATATGCACCTACTCGGTAAAATATGATGCATTTGTTAACACCATGCTGTTAAGACTACTTATACGAATGCATTCGTCATGTGTCATCATTTTATACTTGTACGCATGTATGCATTCGCAATATCTTATGCCATATTCATGCATCTAGGATCGGAGGAAGAAATAATGTTGCTGGAATTCGACGAAGTAGAGGAAGGGGACCAGCAGGAGAATCCTCAAGTCGCAGCTCCCGAAGGCGAGGAGCAAAATCCTGAAGAGCTTCCAGAGTGTCCTGATCACCGCCCTACTTCCTTTCCGCGAGGCAAGCCCCGGAGCATTCTAAGTCTCCCAGTATTTTACAAATGATTACTTAAGTACTTATGATTGATGCATTAGGTTATAAGAGTTGAATGGAAGCACTTGATACATATAAATTCCTTGTCCAGCTATTACACCTTTAACCGGTATAGGTCCAGGATCGAATATATGCTTAGCCATGCTTAGACCGGTAGAAGTCGGGTGATTTTCTGTCACCTACGAGATATAGGTGGATACCGGAGCACGGTTGGCTATATTTACTATCGTGGAAAAGAACCATGGGAATGTAAATGGAGACCGGGCGGGATGTCGATAGAGAAGCAACAAGACATGGAGGTCTTGGGTGTGGATCTATCCCCGTCTATGTCGATTAAGGACCGTACCGTTGTTGGTGCTTCTGACAAGATTGAACGCATGCCTATCACTTAGCTTGCCGGATAACTCATTCAGACCGTGAAGCCGAGTAGCTCAACTCAGGCCGGGACCCGTTCTGTTGTGCGCTTCTTGCGGGGGACGATCAGACTGAGACCAAGGGCAGGCTAGGCCTGAACATCCTGGCACCTGGTGTCCTAGATTGTGCGGCGCGGTACGGACCCGTGAAATGTGTACCTGAGTTGTACCAAAGGTGACCTAAGGCTGCCTTCGCGCGGTATGCCTAGGTTTGTGTTAGGAATAAATTCCCAGCTAGTTGAAATCGATTCGAATCGCCGTCTTTCCCGGATAGTGAGAAACTTGACTTGTCCCAACATCATAGTAACTATGTTATGGAACATGATGGTTCGGATGAATATGGAATTGCAATACCTGCTATGGTTACTATTGTATGCTTTTAAATGGATATACCACGTGTTTGGCACAGGATAGTTGCTAATCTAGAGATGGATAGTTATAATTAACCTGATATTGGAACCATAATTGTATAGCTAAGTTAATCGCTTTTATGCAAAATGTTGTCAAGCTATCCCCACTTATACAGCCTTGCATAATCCTTGGAGTCATTTTATTTCTGGTTTATGACGGGTAAGTCTAGCTGAGTACCTTCTCGTACTTAGGGTTTTATTTCCCATGTTGCAGATGGAACTGTGTATCATGGTTATTGCAAGAGTTGCTTCTATCCCACTGTGGATGAGGAGTAAGCCTTGGGCAGGCTTCTTATTAATCCTTCTACATGCTTTTATGGACCGTGATCGTATCTTGGCACTGTACTAAACTATGTTGGAAACTTTACTTTCAAATTTAATTTGCTTCCGCTTTTATCTATCAAACTCGGTTTGTAATAACTGGTTTCATACTCTGATGTTGAAAATATATCTGTGAACTTTATGTAATATGTGGCATGTATGTTGAATCATGTACGATCTTGGTTGTTGTAAATCGTTTATCGAGACCCATCGTGGTACTCGATGGACTACCGGGTTTATATGGGTTCAAGTATGACAGTGCGACCGCTTGCGGGACGCCATTGTACATGTACTCTTATAAATTGGTCGGTTCTATGACATATACCAGCTGAAAGCTCTAGTTTGGTTTTAGTGAATTGATGAAACCTTAAGTGCTAACCTTGTTTCTAAGTGAACATGAGATAGGTTAGTACACATTCCAAGTGGAGGAGCAAATGGATGAAGATCATGATGGTGGTGATGGCCATGGTGATGATCTAGTGCTCGGGCTTGGAAAAGAAGAAAGAGAAAAATAAAAAGCTCAAGGCAAATGTATAATTGATAGGAGCTCTTTGTCTTGGTGATCAAGAAACCTAGTGGGTGTGATCACATTTAGGATAGATAGTCATACTATTAAGAGGGGTGAAACTCATCGTGAAATGCGGTTATCAAAGTGCCACTAGATGTTCTAATGCATGGCATATGCATTTTGATTCTAGTGAGTGCTAACACCCTTGGGAATTGGCTTAGAATGTTGCTAACTCATGTACACAAGTGTTGGAATACTTGGGTTTGGAGCACATGCACAAGGGTGAAGTGATTGCGATTGAAAAGAGGTGAGAAAGGGGCGTTGGACCCTGGCTCGAGGAGCGGCGGACCTTGTGTCGCCTAGGTCTGACGGCTAACCCTAGCTAAGAGGCACACTGTTCCTCCACACGAGAAATGGCGCAGCGCACGTTGGTGCAATGCGTGGCAGCGTTTGACTCTACCCTGAGTCCAACGGGGAGCGTCGGACCTAAGTCCGATGTGATGAGTACAGGCCCGATCTTCCGAGAGGTAGCCGGTAAGTTTGATTTGTGGAGATCTCGACGTTGGCGATCTGGCTTCAAATCAGACGTGATTCGAACCCTGCAACCGTTACACCACTGCTCCGTTAGTTATCAACCAAGCACAACTTGATTGACCTCGCCAAGAAGGCTTTTCCTGCAAGCGAATCGAAGAGCACAAGCAAGAAGGTAAAATACGCAATCTGAAATTGCAAATATGAATGATGCGAATATCAATAGAGGATTCAAGAACTCGGTTCCAAAGGACTAATCGACACAGTCGAGGAGATCATGAACGGGGGCCCTGGATCACTGTAAAAGGATTTGTCACCACAGTTACAATGAACGATTCAGTTTCTCGATGGAAAACTAAACTCTAAACAAAACCCAATTGTGTAGCAGCGGCGGCGGCTGTGTTTATAGTCTAAGACTCGACCTAGGGTTGGGGATGGCCAGGGGTTGGGCGCCCACAACTTGGGCTTAAGGCCCGACATGATACATGGCCAAGTTGGCCCAAATAGGTGATGCAGCACCTTGCCGTGGTCACACAGAATGATCCACGGACCTTCTGGAGCTAGGACCAGATCCAAAATGATGGCATCGTCGTCCCCTTTCCAACGCATCCAAGAACGGCTCGTTTCGATGTGGTATGAGAAAGTTATGACTGAAACAGTGATGACGTGTCTGCTGAATCCGAGGGCGACGTGGCAGCTGAGTTGGGAACGAATTGCAACTTGGGGAAGACCATGGCGTCGGTGTGTCCAGCGTGGCGATGTCCTCATCATCCTCCCCTTCTCGAATTGGAGTCGTCCTCGACTCCATCTTAGCGATGTCCTCATCATCCCCTCCTTCTAGAATTGGAGTTGTCCTCGACTCCATCCCATCATCAGCGAACTCCTACAAGAGGTTAGTGACAGCAGGCAATGCACCAGACATAAAAGGTTCACAACACATAGTATAACATGGTGCATCAGGATTATCACATAACTCAGCAGTAGCAGAAGTTGTAGCAAGAAAAGCACCTCCTTTTAACTTAATCCCATTATTTTTAGCAATGTCTGTTGGAGGTTTATTTTTAATCTCATTAGCATGTTTAATAATATCCGTAGGAGACAAAGGCAGCAATGTAATTTTCTTGTCCTTATGTATGATAGTGTATGTATTAGTTCTACCATGGTGTAAAGCATCATTATCAAATTCCCATGGGCGACCTAACAAAATGGAACAAGCTTGCATAGGGACAACATCAAAATCAGCAGTATCATGATAAGAGCCTGTGAAAAAGCTAATGCGTGCTGATTTAGTTACCTTAGTCTTACCACTATTATTGAACCATTGAAGTTTATATGGATACGAATGTTGTCGTGTGGTCAAGCCAAGCTTGTCAACCAAATCTAAACTCACCAAGTTGTTGCAACTCCCGCTATCAATGATAGTGAGAACACGACAACCCCGCACAATGAGATACATGTGGAACAAATTGTGGCGTTGGATCTTCATCTCTTCTTCATGTCCCACACATGTACTCAACAACACACGCTGCACAAGAAGGCTAGGGTAGTCCATGGCAAGAGTATACGAAGTCAATGGTGATGGCCTCCTTGTCTTGATCGCCCTCGGTGGGATCTGCATCAATGTTAGCAGCAAGGGCTAAATCATCTTCAACATCACTAGCACTTACATATCCATCCTCGGTAGCAATGAAAGCGCGACGACTGGGGCAATCCTTCATGACATGTCCCATGCCTTTGCATCGGTGGCAAATGATTTTAGAGCTGGACGAGGAGGAGCTAGTAGAAGCACCCGGAGTGGCACCTTTCTTCAGCTGTGGAAATTGCACATTAGACAATTTACTTACCCCGGAAGAAAATGGAGGTGTAGATGGCTGTGGTGCAACAGGAAGCTTGGGCGTCTTTGGCTCGGAACGCTGCTGAAAATTCCTCCCATTGTTAGACCTGAAAGGCTAGTGTTGTTTGCGTCCCTGTACTTCTCGTTCTGCCTTAATAGCAAGATGATACAATTGGGAAAAATTGCGCCATTCTTTGTAATCAAGTATGTTCTGTATATCGTGGTTTAAACCACCAAAAAATCTAGCACTAGCATCATGATCATCTTCATTTATACCACAACGTGCTAAACCAATAAGCAATTCTTGATAGTATGCTTCTACTCCTTTATCACCTTGTTTTAAAGTTTGTAGTTTCAAACGTAAATCACATTGGTAATAAGGAGGGACAAAATGAGATTTCATACGTTGCTTTAAAACATTCCAAGTTTGAGGCACAGCAGCAGCATTATTGGCATTGCAAAGATCACTCCACCAGAACAAAGCAAAATTAGTAAACTCACTAGTAGCAAGTCTAACTCTATGCTCAGCAGGAACATTATGAGAATCAAATTTTTGTTGAACAACAAGCTCCCAATCTAAATATGCCTCTGGATCAACATTACCAGCAAAAGGAGGTAGACTAAATTTAATTTTAGCAAAAGGATCATTATTACCATGATTATTACCTTCCATACCGCGACGATTGAAGTTGAGGCGGCGACGGGCACCACCATCAGCATACGCATCTTCATCACCAAAAGCATCCGTATCTTCATCATCAACACAATAAGGTGGAGGGCGTTGCTCAAGCTGTTCAATGCGGGTGACCAGATTGTTCACGTTGCGCATCAGCTCGGTCATAAGATTGCGTTGTTCAGTCATGAACGTTGTAAGCTCGCCCTTGGACACGCACTCATTGAAGTCCATCGGAGTTCCTGCCATGGTTAGAAGATAGAAAAAGACAACACCAAAGTATTATCCCTATCAACTAAAAGGAAACAAGTGGTGGTGGTGGTGATGGTGGTGAAAGTGGAATGCAAAATCACAAGCGGCTTACCACTGTCTTGCCTGTATTCTTACCAACGCCAAACAGGAGCAAAACCAAAGTGGCGAAGCAATCTGTTGTTGAGCATGGGTAACAGTTGCAAGATGAACCTGTGCTGACAGAAGAATATGTGGAGCTATGGGTAGGCACACAATATGACAGCAAGGTTTAGCAATTAACGAGTGCAGAGTAACGATTGTTCAATCCGGATCCAAAGTACAAATCACAGGTGCTGGCTAAGACGTGTCGAGACATAGCGCAACAAGGTGAAAACAAAGGACGATCGAAAGAACTCACAGAACAAGCAAATAGCCCGGAATTCTCCTTTTTTCCTGGATTTTTCCAAAAGGCACTAGTAGGAAACAAACTATTTTTTATTTTTTCACTATTTGTTTATATACTTTTCTCTGAACAAGGATCACAAAAGATGCAACCACAAAAATTGGCACCTACAACTGAGGTGGGATGTGGTCTATAGAAATTCAGCACGTTCTCTGAAAAGCGTGCAAAAACTTTGACAATTTTTTTTTTATATTTTCCAGAATTTTTTTGGCAATTCTGATGAAACCAAATAGGGCGGAGCCGAGTTTGGGTCGGCTCCAAATGGTGTCAAGAAGCTGCTATAAAAATTTCAGATTTTTCAGATAAACGAGCGAAAAGTTATGCCTGTTTTACCGAAGGTATCTCAAGGTATGTTTTCTGGGAGGCACAACACGGCGGCGGCAATTAGGGCAAAACGTCCCTAAACTCTAACACCGATCACAGGATCGTCACTGTGACTAACAGCAGTAGGTATTCGCCTGATGATGTAAGGAGGGCTGCGATGTAGGCAAAATAAGGGCGGCTGGCAACCTATCTAGGGTTTGCGCGGCGGCGAGAAGTTACACAAGGCGGCTAGCGGGGCAAGTCGAGTAATGTGGTGGCTGCGACTTGTTGTTTGGGAACAGTGGATGGGATAGCGGTGGAAAACAAAAATCACAGCAACGGGCGATTGAACTACGACCACGAACACAATCCTAAACCAGCAACAAGACTCGACCACGAACACAAACTCAACAACACGAATCTGAAACGAAATTGCAAAGGCACAAAGGGCGATAGGACAGCGGAAATTGAAATATTTTTGGGCTTTTTGTGGACTCTAGGTAATGAACAAATATGAATCTAAGGCAAACGAGATTATACCTCGCGGGAAACCTGAAATATCTGATACCAATTGAAGAGTACAGGCCTGATCTTCCGAGAGGTAGCCGGTAAGTTCGATTTGTGGAGATCTCGACGTTGGTGATCCGGCTTCAAATCAGACGCGATTCGAACCCTGCAACCGTTACACCACTGCTCCGTTGGTTATCAACCAAGCACAACTTGATTGACCTCGCCAAGAAGGCTTTTCCTGCAAGCGAATCGAAGAGCACAAGCAAGAAGGTAAAACACGCAATCTGAAATTGCAAATATGAATGATGCGAATATCAATAGAGGATTCAAGAACTCGGTTCCAAAGGACTAATCGACACAGTGGAGGAGATCATGAACGGGGGCCCTGGATCACTGTAAAAGGATTTGTCACCACAGTTACAATGAACGATTCAGTTTCTCGATGGAAAACTAAACTCTAAACAAAACCCAATTGTGTAGCAGCGGCGACGGCTGTGTTTATAGTTTAAGACTCGACCTAGGGTTGGGGACGGCCAGGGGTTGGGCGCCCACAACTTGGGCTTAAGGCCCGACACGATACATGGCCAAGTTGGCCCAAATGGGTGATGTAGCACCTTGCCGTGGTCACATAGAATGATCCACGGACCTTCTGGAGCTGGGACCAGATCCAAAATGACGGCGTCGTCATCCCCTTTCCAATGCATCCAAGAACGGCCCGTTTCGATGTGGTATGAGAAAGTTATGACCGAAACAGTGACGACGTGTCTGCTGAATCCGAGGGCGACATGGCAGCTGAGTTGGGAACGAATTGCAACTTGGGGAAGACCATGGCGTCGGTGTGTCCAGCGTGGCGATGTCCTCATCATGATGTTTTTCCTGGTTCTAGACCTCTCAGTGTAGTTTTGGATGACATCAGACTCTGGGCGTTGGACGATCTGATGTTGGGTCCGGTGGTGGTGATCAGCGCATGGCAGTCAACCATTAGCACATACCGGTCCAATTCCTTTGAACGGGACACATGGCAGTGTGAGAGTGGATGTGGCAAGGCATCGGACCAAGCGTTGGACGGTTCGATAGCCTATGTCTACGGGGCCGACGGTCACTTAAGTGACCCAACGGCTATGAGCTCTTGGGGATGTCTATTTAAGTGAAAGGGCTGCCCTTGGGCGCCCTCTCTTGGCACTTTGACATACTTTTCATCCCTTAGAGCTGAGCTACTCCTCTCCATCAACTCCTACTTGATTGATTCATCATTTGGTGAGATTGGAGAGCATCCAAGTGCATTGCTTTGAGTGATTGCATCTAGAGGCACTTGGTGATTGTGTTTCATTGTGGATTTCTCTTGTTACTCTTGGTGGTTGCCGCCACCTAGATGGCTTGGTGTAGCGAGGATCATCGAGCAGAGGAAGGTTATTGTCTCCGGCTCCGATCATGGTGATTGTGAGGGGTTCTTGACCTTTCCCCAATGGAGAGCCTAAAGGTACTCTAGTGGATTGCTCGTAGCTTGTGGATTCCCATCTTGTGTTGGTTGTGCAGCACCCGATTGTGGGTTAGGTGTGTGATTCCTATTAGCGTGTGAACCTCCAAGTGGGTGAATCGCTACAACGGGGACTACCTTGCCGGCAAGCATGTGAACCTTGGAGAAAAATCTTTGTGTCATCAATGTCTTTGGGATTTCTTGTGATTGGTTGATCATCTCTTGCCACGGCGGTATAACTCACTACCTCTCTTGTGTATTTACTTTCCTAGTGTAGCTAAGCTCTTTAGTGTATATAGTTTTGAGAGCTAGCTAGTGTCTTGTCTAGTTTGCTTAGTGAGGCTCTTTAGTTAGTCTTTGAGAGCTCACTAACTTAGTGGTAGTGACCTAGACTTGTGTGTGACATAGAAACTATAGAAACTAGAATTGTGGATACGTGGCTTGTATTTTTAGTAGGCTAGCGCAAAACTCGCTTCGCCATTTAATTGTCTAACCTATCAGCTTTTAGTGTTGTTTGTAGAAATTTTTATATGCTATTCACCTCCCTCTAGCCATTAGGACCTTTCACCAGCTGCTCTCTCAAGCTCATCCCAACCAAGTATTCTTTGGTCTACTAGTGCCATCCCTCTAACATGGTAGCTCCTAAGGAAACTCTCCTGAATCACAGTCCAGAACTCTTTTTTGTGTCAGGCTTTTTGACTAGTGGAAACTAGAACTCAACATCACAGAACTTGATGTTTTGTATCTTCTTTGGGTTGAAATAACGAAAGTCATAGAACTAAACATCTTTCTTTCTCTCAATATTACTGCTCCTCGTACCACCATTGGTAGACATCAAACCTCCTCAATTGCTCCTCGTACCACCATCGACAGACATCAAATTACCTCCTCGACTGTTCCTTGTACCACCAATTGTGGCACACATCGAACCTCCATGAGTCCGAGCGCGCCGATGAGCAACTGCAGATTGGATCCATGAAGGTGCAAAGTGACTGGTCTAGTTTTTGGAGTGGAACTCGATCATGAGTTGTAGTTGTTCCTCAGTGTGCTCCTCCTACCCGAGTTCCATTTCATCACTCCTCACGCTGCTGCTGTCGGTGGGCCATTCGAGTCCGCCTACGAGAATTCCCAGACTTTGGGGCTAGCATAGCTTTGGTTACTTCTTCCTCTACTTCTCGGATATTGTCCGCTTTCCTCTGCCTCTTTCTGGGCTATGGCGGTGCTTGTTCCTCTGCTTCTAGGAGACTATGAGCCTTCCTCTACCTCTTTTTTGAGCTATGGTGGTGCCTGTTCCTCCATTTCTTGGATAATGTTTGCCTACCTCTAGCTCTTTCTGCGATGTGGTAGTTCTGTCCGCTTTACTTTAACTCGCTCTATCTACAACAATCAGAAAAAATGACACATGCGTTTCATCAAACACCATACATTCATGAAGAATAAAAAAGAGGAGATTGGAGATGGCCTTACTGTGCCGAGGCAAGAAGGCAATCTACCGATCTCGGCCGGCTTGCTCGCAGGAGGAGTGGCGTGCTGACAGATGGCGGTGCGGTAGATCGCCATGGCATAGTAGATCCCCACGGTGCGGAAGGATTTGGGCAAGAGGTTTCGTTGTGCGGGGGGAGGGGGGTGGGGGAGGGGGAGGCGGCATAGGGTGGGTGGCGCCAGATGGGGTGAACGGCGATGGAAATGGCGCGCAAAAGAGGAAAAGCTACTGAGAGAATGTGTTTAGCGGCGGACTTTCCCACGTGCCGCGTAATTGCATCATCGACACATAAACGGTGTCAAGGAGTCGCCATCCATTGAAACATTGGGGGTCCACCAAAACTTGGGGGATTAATATTGGTCATCCGATAGTTTATACACATAGTAGTGTATTATATATCATCATCATTATCATTATATATAAAATTCGGTCTCTGCTCACTAGATGGGGCAGCGATCTGCCTGAGCAAAAATTTGATTTTGGGCAAAAATGAAATCCCCACGCCCAGCAGTGCCGCCAACATGCACCTAAAAATTAGATCTCTCTCTCTTTTGCCCTCCACGCGAAAATTGGTTTACCACACCATCGATTTCAGACAAGGGTATTTGTGGTATTGTGATGGACACATAAAAGCGCAAGGAGTTGCCATCTCCACCTCCATCACCATTCTCTCCTCCTGCTCTAGATCCTTGCCCCCTCTACCACCTCGATCCAAACCCTAGCTAGGCGCATCGACACAATAGCTTGACTCCCTCTCCACTCTCCAGCCGCACCATCTCTCATACCTTTTCGAACCCTAGCCGGAGCTAGAGCTGGAGCCGGATCCGAGCCCCTTCATCGATAGTAGGTTCGCTGACGGTAGAAGGACTGTCGTCAGGGCCGGTATAGGCTAGATCCGGACGCCCTACATTGGCACCTGTCACGATCGAGCCACATCATCATCGTTGATGACCGCCACACCAGATCTGTTACCCCTTCGTCGACGCTGACCACACCACTTCCATGACCAGTATGACAAGAGGGCCGTGCCAACAACGTAGCATAGCTAGGAAAAGGAAGAGATACCCAAATTCCTTTTAGGCATTGTTTGGATGCATGTGTATCCACTTCAATCCACATGTGTTGGAGTGGATTGGAATGGAACTTAGTTTAATTCCACTCTAATCCACTTCAACACTGTGGATCAAGATGAATACATGCACATCCAAACAATGCCTTATGACGCGTGTTGTACTCTAGTGGTTGAACTTGGGACATGTAGATAGTGATGGGGTTACATGTTTCTTAGTTGATTGTAGTTCACATGTGCTTTACTCGAGTAATAGCTTCCATATAAGCTGTAGTTCACATGTGCTTTATTCAAGTAATGGCTTCTGTATAAGCTGTAGTTTAGGCGACTAATTTGCAAGCTCTTGCTCTGTTTTGTTGACATTTGTCTTTGTAATCTACATGTTGACATCCAGAATATCTCCTTGAAGCAGGGGAGCGTGTTTAGGGATATGGTGATACATATATAGATTCAGAAGAGCCAGTACTCCTTGTAATTGAGGTGTTTGTTCTATCTTGTCAGGTTGGGATGGGAGGGGGGTTGGTTTAGGTAGCAGCACAATTTAATTCTTTTCTATGTGGATAGCAATGCAATTTTTACATGCTTGCCGCTTAAGTTTGTTTCTCTCATTTTAGGCTATGGGTTGAACAAGCTGTAAAGAAGTCCCTGCCAGTAGGTCAAAAGGCAGCACCAATATGGGTCCTGGGGGATGGCAATCCAAGAGAGTGAAGCCAACTAGTCCAGCAGAGTTGCAACATCTTGGAGTTCTAACTAGGTCCAAAAGTCAGCACGCACAGGGTGAACAAAGCCCTATGAGGGACTAGTCACGTGAAGATGACCTTAGCCATGCCGAAGAGGAGACTCCACCTCCCCACCCACAGAATGACCGAACTTGCGAAGGTTGGTATTATCTTAGACATGTCTATAAATCAAGTCACACTATTTATATCCATATTACTTTTCTAACAATCTGAATGTATGAAAACTATGTAGTTCCAATGCAGAGAAGAGCGAGGAAGTCGAGGCAAGCAACTAAGCGAGTTTGGCTTGACAAAACCACTCAATCAATAGGAACAAGGATGCCCATCTCGATTGTCAAGGGGAACAGAAGGCCACACGATCCATTGCAAGCTGCCAAGTTTGCCTCAAAGGCAGGTGTAGTAGTCAGGTCTCTGTTGGTATTTGTTAACGCAAATAGAGAAATCCGCAAGTGCACAGATACCATTGTAGCTTTCACCTAGGAGTATTCTAGGGTATTGTATTTATCCTCAAGGAAACAATGGTTAAAGAAGTTCCATCATGTATCTACTAACTAGTATACCGACTAGACTGATGTGGGGGTAAGTGATAAAGATAGTAGTTTTTATATGAAGACACACAGAGGAGAACTCCATGGTAAGATAAAAGAGCACTTAAGCTCAGTTGGGAGGACAACGGGGGATCATAAGGTTCCTTTATACTTCTCTATTACTATGGTTCTATTCTAGAGCAGACCAAAGGGATTAACTAAACAAAGGGTAAAGTATAGCGATCACACCACAGCACTTCGGAGAAGCAGTTCCTTTCCTATCCTCTAAAAGACTAGGAAGGGGTGATCAGGGTTAGGCTACCAAAAGCTCTACGAAAACACCAACCCAAACATGGTGGACTACAAAGGCCTGGTCGGAGCTGTCACCTCCGGGGCTACCACAACTATCCGTGAGGTTAGGTGCAAACTCAGGTAACCTATATTCTAGACACCACGTCTATACTATCGATTACTACTCTAGTCTCACGTAAAAATTACAGCACTCGGTCGAGCGGAGATCCCATGCCAAGGTGTAAACCACTATACTAACCATGCTTAACGAAACCACTAAGGCAAGAACTAGATAATCATGAATGATATTTAAGTAATTAGAGAAGATAAGTATAAAGTACTTGAATCTTACAAAGAACTGATACAAGATTTACCAGACCTCCGAGGGCTCTTCCAAAACTTGCACATCTCCCCATAACTCCTATCTAGGCTATAGGACAATTACATCTTTGAAAATAGAGTGAAGAGACTGCTTGTGGTGTGTGTTACAAGTGAAGGAGAGGGGCTTTATTTATAGGCTGTCACTGGTGGAAATCAATCCTAGCTAATCAATATGGTACTAAACATGTGTTAGCTTTTTTTTTAGGACAATCAGCTAGGCTTTATTACTCAATAACAATGTTTACAGGAATAATATTAGAATAGGGTACACCAAGCCACAGATGGCGGCCAGTCCCATATAAAATTGTATGCCTAGCTAGATTGTGTGCTTCAAAATTTGAAGCTCTTCCTTCATGGGCAAAACTACACTCATTGAAGAGTGCAGTTTGGGAATTTATCTCAGCAATGATCAAGCCATAGCTACCTAGAGTTCCTTCACCAATCTCCGAGACAACTGTCTTGTAGTCTGAAACAACAAATAATCTCTCCAAAGCAAGATCTTTAGTAAGAGCAAGAGCTTCACGGTCAGGCCAAGGCTTCCAAAGTTGCAGGATCTGTGATGCCAACAAAGACCACCACAGAAGCTCCAAGATAAGTACCATCATGGTCTCGGTAGAAGGCTGCTGCTGCCCCTCGATTCTCATTTTTCGACACAGCTGCATCAACATTAATTTTAGGTATAGCTCTTGGGGGAGGGATCCAACGAGCTTGCATTGGTACTGGAACCGCATGAACTGGTGTCCCACTAGGTGGCTTAGCAATAGATTTCAGGTCCTCCAAATATGAGTTAATGAAACATGTGTTAGCTGCTTCTGATTCTCCCACGCCTAGGCCTGTGTCGTTTAGGCCTGCCACTCGTCAAGGCTTGTAGGGAATGTACCTGAGTCGGCTCTGGTTCTGCTGTTGGGCCAGCCTCGCCCACTACGTGAAAAAAGATTTGTAGGGACGCGGCCCTTTTCACTGTAAGGGCGGCTGGCTCTTTAGCCGCCCCTACAGTGGCGCTGCCAGGCCACACCCTGTGCGCTGGACACCAGCCGCCCCTACAAATGGCACAGTAGGGGCAGCTGGTGTCTCTAGCTGCTCCTACAAATGGGGGTCATTTGTAGGGGCGGCTGGTGATTGAGCCGCCCCTACAGTTGGATATTTAGGGGTGGCTCAATCACCAGCCACCCCTACAAATGTGTACAGTATACGTAGTAGCCACCACCTTCTTCCTCCTCGGGTCACTCACTCTAACCCGAGAAAAAAAAGGTTGGGAGGCCTTGGGCTCCTCCCAAAAATTGCTCTACTAAGGGGGGAGGTTTTGATCTCAATTCCTTTGGTGGGGAGGTTGTAGAAGGTAAGAAAATGCTATTCCAACTCTTTAATTGAAGTTTTAATGGTTGGTTAGTGAGTAATTTGATTATTGGTTTTCTCTCTCCTCCATGGTGCTTGAGCTTTGTATGTAGCAAATTAGACCCTAGATTTGAAGCTATTAGTGTAAATTAGGTAGAGAAATGAGCTTACACTCTTCATTAGTCGATTTTGCTTGATTTTAGACCCTAGATTACACCCTAGTTTGATTAAAGCAAATGCATGAGATCTAGTTCTAGATCTAGGTTTTTGTTTTTATTTATTTATTTAATGAAATTGGATTTTGGCTGGCATGAAAGGTAGTTTTTTAGACCATTTCTTTGTGATGGTATATATTAACCATTTTATATTTCATTTCAAATATTTATGTGTTATATTAGTAGGCAATTGATTAATTATCCCTCTACCATGGAGTATATATAATCATTCTCAATTAATTAATTATTAATTTGACTCATTTCGTATATTTTCTTTGGTTGTGTTGTATTTTTAAAAGATGGAGTACAGGAACTCTTGGATGTATGATTCGTTAAGATTCGAGGCACCTTTTCATGAAGAGGTTGACAATTTTATTGAAGCCGCAGAGAAGCATGCAGCGACGTTGACAGATAATAAGGATACAATTATTTGTCCCTGCAAGGATTGCGAGAACATGGTGGCATTTACAGATTCGAGTATCATCAAAGAACATCTGATCAGGTGAGGATTTGTTTAGAACTACACAGTTTGGATTCATCATGGTGAAACAATGGCAGTTGATGATGATTGCGATGTTCTAGAAGATGATGCCGAAACCCTACAGTACCTGTCCCAATACTCAGACCAGCTTGCTCAAAAAATGGATCATGACTTAGGCAATGATCAAGGTGGTGACATCTGCAATGAACAAGGTGGTGATTTCTGCAATGATGGCCGAGCACATGAGGGGGATAAAGACGATGGTGACAATTTGGATGAAATGCTTCGGGTCGTTGGACCAGAAATATTACTACCGAAGAGAGATCTACAAAATCTAGAAAGGGTGACAAAAGCATCGAAGGAGACTATGTATGGTGTAGAGAAGGGTTGTCTGACACACTGGACACTGCTACATTTTGTGCTTGAGCTACTCATCCTGAAGGCAAAAATCGGCTGGTCGGACTACAGTTTTGATGATCTTTTGCGTTTCCTAGCATGGTTGCTTCCACAGCCAAACTCAGTTCCCGCCAACACATACTATGCAAAGAATGTTATAAGTCCTTTGACAATGGGCGTTGAAAAAATCCATGCATGCCCCAACCATTGTATCCTCTTTCGTGGTGACACGTTCAAAGATCTAGATAAATGTCCTCGGTGCGGGGCTAGTCGGTATAAAGACAATGACCTTTACAGTGGGGGAGAAGCCTCCACGGGGAACAAGAGGAATAAGAAGGGTGGGAAAAAGGCGGTACAAGAATCTCAGCAACCAGAGAACACTCCATTAGGCAATGATGCAAAGAAGAGAAGAATTCATGCCTTAGTAATGTGGTACCTGCCGGTGACCGACCGCTTGAGGCGTGTATTCCTGAACCCTAAGGAAGCCGTGCTCATGACATGGTGGCAAGATGAGCGCAAGGTAGCAAACGATATGATCGCACACCCGGCCGATTGTAGCCAGTGGAAAGACTTCGATAAGAACAACAAAGAGTTTAGCGAAGACCCAAGGAATGTACGGTTCGCCTTGAGCACTGATGGAATGAATCCCTTCAACGAGAGGATGAGCGACCATAGCACTTGGCCAGTGATTCTGACCATGTACAACATCCCAACATGGTTGTGCCAGAAGAGAAAGTATCTTTTCCTCACGGTTCTAGTTTCTGGCCCTAAACAATTATGCATTGATATGGACGTGTTCCTCGAGCCTGTGATGCAAGAATTTGAGAAACTTTGGAAGCATGGGGTGCCGATGTATGATGCATTCCTACAGGAGGACTTCACATTAAAAGCAATAATATTTGTCACTATCAACGATCACCCCACGTTGTTTGCACTGTCTGGACAGATCAAAGGAAAGACAGGATGCTTAGTCTGTTTGGATGATACTAAATGGGTTTTCCTAGTTGGATCCAAGAAGGTTGTTTACATAAGGAACCGTCGCTTCTTGAAGATAGGTCACAAGTACCGTAGCAAATTATACATGAGATACTATGACAACACCCTAGAGAATGAACCCCCTCCGAAGAGACATCATAATGGAGAACATGTGTACAAAATGGTGAAAAACATAAAGATCGTCTATAGAAAGAAGAAACTAGATGGAATGATCAGAGATAGAAGCAAACCTCCTATCGAAGGCGTACCTTTTAAGAAACAATCAATCTTCTTTCAATATTTGCCTTATTGGCCACAACTAGAGGTCCCCCATGCCATTGATGCTATGCACGTGCAGAAGAATGTGTTTGAGAGTCTCATGGGTACCTTGATGGACACAGCCAAGTCAAAGGACGGACTAAAAGCATGAAAAGACAAGGTGCAGCTCAAAGTGATGCCAGAACTTCACCCGATACTTGAGGATAATGGAAAATACACTCTGCCCATGGCTAGCTACAACCTAGACCTACCAGAGAGGAGAACTTTATGCACTTTTGTCAAGGACATCAAAGTCCCGACTGGGTTTTCGGCGAACCCCAAGAAGCTAGTTATTCATTGTAGACCTACTAGAGAGAACTTTATGCACTTTTGAATCGTTCAAACTTTGTCAAATTGAAAATTGACCAAAATAAATATTGTAGATCTTGATGAGTACTACAAACTTGTTATTCATTACTTTTAAATTTGAAACCATTTTGGCTTTCAAATACTGGTCTCAATGTTTAAACTTTGATTTTCTATTTAAAAAAATGATTTTGAAAAATATTTTTAAGGGCGGCTAGGGAACGGACTGCCCCTACAAATGCCCACAGCTATATATAGGAAGGAGCGCGCTAGTGCCAAAATTTGGCTAAGTCTTGGGCGCGCTCCTCCATTTCGACGCCGTCAGGCTACCAAATTTCCCCGCGCCGCCGCCGCCGCCACCGAGCTCCTTCACGGCGACCCCCACCCCTGTCCTCCTCCTCCTTGTCCGCGCCCCACCCCTATCCTCCTCCTTGTCCATGCCCCGCCCCCATGCTCCTCCAGCTCCCCGACCTCAGAACCCTAGCTCCGGCGCGCCGCCGCCACGGGAACCGCTAGGAACACCGCCGTCGAGCACCTTCACGACGACCTCCTCCTCCTCCTCCGGTGCTCCATCCTGAAACCCTACTGTAACGTCCCACCTCTCTGAGGCTGGGCCCGCTTACATCTGGCAGCTTAACTAGGATATAGACTGCCCTCACAGACCAACACTTGTCTTTTCTACGCACTTTGTCCTCACTCGTGCGCACCCGGGAAAAACTTCCCGGTCGATCACCCATCGCTCCAGGCCAAGCATGCTTAACCTTGGAGTTCTTAAGAGATGGGTTTCCAGAAAAGAAGTTGCAACTTGTTGGTACGAGTATCCTATTAATCCTATTAAGCCCTGAGCCCGGGTGTTACATCCTCACCCCCTTAAGAGATCGACGTCCTCGTCGATCAATCCCAAGCCAGGAACGTTCCCTCTTAGCCACATCCGTGTGTTTAGTGCCAGCGCATGTGCCATGCTGTGTGACCACGCCGGATCCACACCAGCCATGCGCACCATGCCTGCGCAACTATGACACACGCGCCCATGAAACCACGAGAGTCGGCTCTGATACCATTCTGTAACGTCCCACCTCTCCGAGGCTGGGCCCGCTTACATCTGGCAGCTTAACTAGGATATAGACTGCCCTCACAGACCAACACTTGTCTTTTCTACGCACTTTGTCCTCACTCGTGCGCACCCGGGAAGAACTTCCCGGTCAGTCACCCATCGCTCTAGGCTAAGCACGCTTAACCTTGGAGTTCTTAAGAGATGGACTTCCAGAAAAGAAGTTGCAACTTGTTGGTACAAGTATCCTATTAATCCTATTAAGCCCCGAGCCCGGGTGTTACACCTACCTCCGGCGCACCGCCTTCATGGGATCTGCTCTCGGAACCTTGCCCCCGTGCTGGTGCCCGTGCACCGCTGTGGTGCCCCTGGTGCACGTGTGCGCCACCGTGGTGCCCCTGCTAGTGCCCGTGCGCCGCCGTGGTGCCCCTAGTGCACGTGCGCCTCGCTGGTGCACCGCTGTGGTGCCCCTGGTGCCCGTCCACCGGCGACCTCGTGCCTCTCCTTCCGTGAGCCCATCGACCTCTCCTTCCTCGGCCCAGACGCTCTCCTTCCCCGTCCTCCAAAGGTACTTATGATGAACTGCTCCCTGTGATGCCTGTGATGAACTGCTGCCTATGATGCTTTTGTTTTGTTGCCTGTGATGAGAATTGAGAACTGAGTAGATGCCACTGCCAATGATGCATGTGATGAACTACTTATTTCCTTCTATGGTATCTTTGCTGTGATGATTTTTTTTGTTGTGGCGAGCATAATGCCACCGCCTTTTGGGTGCTATTGTTTGTTAATCGAGCACAATGCAATTTAGTCTATTTGAATTACCAAAGCACAATGCCATTTAGCCAAATTCAATTTTGTTAGCTGCACATTTTACTTACTCGCTACCACACTCTACTCTACTCTTGTCTCTACTTTGTCTCTCTCTACTACGGTAGTGAACATTTTGGCTTCACTTTGTACTCTGCTAGTACTGTACTACTACTATACTACATTTGTTTGATTGCTGCCTATGATGCCTATGATGCCACTATGATGGAATGGGATAGATTTTAACTAAGCATATGCCACTGCCAATGATGAAATTCGATGAATTTTGCATGAATTTGAGATAAGAGACTGGGTGCCATTTAACTGAGCACTTGCTACATGTGATGCCATTTTTTTTGCTGAGCAAATGCCAAATATACATCTTCCTGTTAACAAAGCACTTGCTGCCGATTTCTATGATGCTACTATACTGCTACTCTACTATGTGGTTCTTTGTCTTTGTACTACTATGATGCATATGTGATTTGGGATCTAGTTTTGACACTGTTTTATCTTTGTGGCATTTGCGATGATGATTTTTTTAAACTTTAAAAATTTTTGCTGAGGTAGTGGCATATGCAATGATGTCTAGACTTTTTATGCTGAGGCAGCGGTGATGATGATGAAATGTCCCTATGCTTGTGTGCTGCTAAACTAGGACAGCTTGTATCTCATATACAAGCAACCAGTGATGACAATAATGGGCAATTCGAGCCAAATATATGGCCGATTCAACAATCTACTACTACGTTTCTACTACTATGTGCTTGTCTTCTGCTGTTCTATTGATCTACTACACGCTTACACTCTATTGCTGCTCGTTGCTATACTCTAAATTCAATTGTCTTACTCTGTCATTGCCGCTATGCTCTCAATTCAATTGTCTTACTACTACTTATACTACTACGCCGCCTACTCTACTACTTATACTACTACGCCTACTCTACTACTCCCCCGTCATTGTCTATACTACTACTTATACTACTACGCCTACTCTCTACTACTCCTTGCTATCTATACTACTACTTATACTACTACGCCTACTCTACTACTCCCCGTCATTGTCTATACTACTACACTACTACTTATACTACTACTGCCTACTATACTACTCCTGCTATTGTCTATACTACTACACTACTACTAGTACTACACTACTACAGCTACTACTACTAGCTGATCTACTACTCTACTACTACTTGCTGATCTGGTTGTCTATACTACTACACTACTGCTAGTACTAAACTACTACTCTCTATACTCTATGTCACTACTCTCCTCTTTTACCCCCTCCCCTCTCCTCTCATCTCTCTCTCTCTCCTAAGACCATTGCCGATGATGAATTTGTCCAAGTCCATACTTATATGGAATATGATCGATGAACAAGAACTTGTGAGGAACTTGGCATCATACCAGCCGCCCCTACATTTCCTTCTCCTCTCTTCTATGTTCGATGCCTTGAAGCTCCAAGTTCATGATCAAATGATGATTGACATGTTTCGAGGCCTCTCTTCACCTAAGGCTAGTATATACTCCGATGAAAGATGTCACTTCAGCCAGCAAGTGGTATGCCCATGACCACTCAAGCCTGAGAACCAAATTAAACAAGTGAAAGGGCATGCTTCTGAGAAGGCCGTCACTAGCAAACTCCACCAAACGACAAAGAGATATCTAGAAGTTGATACCATAAAATGGTCCAAGGATTACCTAGAAAAATATGAAAGAGGCAAGCTCTTCCTACCAAACCGTGTCATCCAGCGCCGCCACATGGAATGAGAAGGTTCCATGATTGGTACTTGCGTGTTGTCCCAACGAAACTAGAAATCATACAAGCATACGTCCCTCTTTGGCACATTTGGAAGCCCGTCTGGGCTAATTGTCTTTGACTTCAACGATGTCCAGACATGCTTTCACCTTGGAAAATGGAAATGAATCTAATTCGCGTTACCTACGCCTGTAAGTCCTCGCCCTCTAGATATGATATGAATCTAATGTTTGGATTTTGTTGTAACTAACCCACCCCGTGATCTCAGAATGCAAACACACATTGTGAAACAAATGCCAAGTCTGAGCTCCGGCTTTGTAGTGTCACAGAACCGACCAATTTATAAGAGCACAAGTACAAAAACAATCGCCGAAATGATCAAATTCTCGAACTTGAGCCCATATAAACCCGGTAGTCAACTGAAATCTCGAAGGATTTCAAACCAACTTGCATACAACCAAGATCACAGTAATTCAACATAACATATCGTACGTTACAGCATTTCGCAGACGTTCGCAAATAGATTACATCATCACAGAGTCATCATTATTACAAAACAAGTCTTATAAAACATGCGGAAGCAAATAGTTTAACTCACACACTCGAGTTCAAATACACATACTGGTTCGCTGATCACAGCCCGCAAAAGCATTCAGATAAGGGAACAGAGATCATGCCCATGATCTAGTCTTCATCACCCGCCGGGTGGAGACAATACTTACAGAATCCCTGATATAGAAGGTCATCTGCAACAAGAGGGAATAAACCCTGAGTACGGGAATGTACTCAGCTAGACTTACCCGCCAGAAACCAAAATAAATGACACCAAGAATTATGCATAGCTTAATGTAGTGGATCTGGCTGACACTCTTTTTGTAGAAAAGCATAAGTAATAATGATCAAATCTTAGCCTAGACTAGCAGTGACTTTTTAGCCATTAACTTGTCAACTATATTAGCACCTGTACTAAGCAATCATTTTATTAGGGTGCAAACATTAATAACCATATCAGGTATTCATTGTGGCAACCTTATCATCATCATCCATTTAACCATATCGTTAAATTAATTGAATCTACGTTGCCGCTGCTCAGTCAAGTTCTCGCTATCCGGGAGAGACGACGATTCGAATCGATTCCTATCCAGCTGGAGGGGTATTCCTAAACACAAACCCTGCTTCTCCCGTTGGAGTCGCAAACAAGTCACCTTTGGTACGATTCAGGAGTCGCGAGTCCAATCAGATCGACATTCTCAGAGAACCACTCTGCCAAGGTTGTTTGGGACTCTAACCCACCTTGGACTTATGCCAATGGCTCTCCGCACATCCTTACTACCTCCAGAATGCCACCACTGCTCGCGTCCCCAGCCTGAGTCGAGCTACTAGGCTTCGCGGTCGTAACGACTTATCCGGCCAGCTAAGTGTTAGGCTGCGTTCAACATGACATGAGGACGTACAGCGTATCAGTCCTTAAACGACTCAGACGGAGTCACTATGTTCAAACCTACACAAGACTCCGCCCGGTCTTAATTCATTAATCACATGGTTCTTTTCCATGATAGCAAATATAGCTAACCATGATCCACCTCATCCTAAAGCTCGCAGGTGATAGGAAATCACCTGACTTCTACCGCACTAAGCATGGCTAAGCATTTAACCCGTTCCTGAACTTAAATAGGATTCTAGTGCGATATCTGGACAAGGAAGGATATATAATGCAGCAATTGGTTCCAACCAATTCCTATACTTAATGCATCATCAGCAATAAAAGGTACTCAAAGTATTTGTAAAAACATGGGAGGCTTAATATGCTCCGGGGCTTGCCTTTCAGGAACAAGGAAGGCTGGTGGTCAGGGCACTCGGGCAATTCCTCTGCAGCGACTGCTTCGTTGGCTTCCTGCACCTCGGGTTCCTCCTCCTGGTTGGCTCCCTCGAACTCCAGCAACGTCACTCCCTCCGGTACACCTATTGCATGAATGCGCAAGATAAATATCATGGATGCACATGAACGAATGTCAGGGATGCTCGGGGAATGCACATGTTCGCTGTAGTTTGCATATTCCAACTTAAGCCCTATTCAAATCACTTTACTTACCAAGTTTATACAACCTAATGTATAATTGCTCATCTTCAGTTAATGACCTAGCACCTGCACCTAAGCATATTCTCAAGTTAGGCTAACCCCTAAACAATCAACGATTACATTGCAACAACATACACTCAAGCATTTGTATTTCAGCAAAATGAATACTATGTAGCGGTGCAGTAAACTAGCCATAACTAGAGATTTATAATTCCAAATGACATGCAACAAGACAATCTGGAAATCTTATGAAATTTTCTATAATTCATTTTTAGACCTCCAAGCATGATTCAAACCTTTACCAGCTCGAATTCATAATTCAACAGAACTCTGTCCTCACAAGGCAGAGAGTAAGCAAAACTGGAACCTAACTTTAAACAGTTGTAGTTTCTAAACTACTGCGCCAAATGCCCTCAAATTTTGACAGGAGCTAGATACATAAGTTATCTACAACTTTTGTATTCATCACAATCACATAAAACCAAACTATCATGAGGAACTTTCCAAAGTCCCCAGATCTGTCCAGAGGGACATGATGCAAACAAATAATTATTAACTTATGATATAAACACTTAATTGGACAAAACTAACTTTACTGACATATCACACATATCACAAGAACACCAGAAAGTAGGGTGTCCATCACCAAAACATTTCTTTTAATACCTTTCTTAATTTATTTAATTAATTAGGGGAAATAGTAAACATATATGAAAACTGCCCCATTAATTCTACAAAAATTACAGTAGACACTACATGCCCTAAGTAGACTACCATAAAAATGTCACACCATTTGAGTAAGTATAACAACCTACACAAACATGGTAAGGCAAAATGGCTTAAAATGGCATAATTAGGAAACCTTAGTGAAAAGTGTCAAGCAACAGATTTCATATTTTTCCTTGCATCCTTAAGGTACTAGGACATTCTCCAACAAATTTCATGGTCATTGGAATCATAGATAATTTACAAAAATTCACCCAAGTATCTACCGGTGATAAAAGGAAAATCTATAACTCAAAAACTACACATGCAATGACTCTCAAATTTTAACCAGAGCTTCTACTACACAAGACTAGCTTACCCACAAAATTTCATAATTTTTGGATCACAGAAACTCAAGATATGATTTAAA
The DNA here is from genome assembly GCA_904845875.1 of Miscanthus lutarioriparius. NCBI lineage: Eukaryota > Viridiplantae > Streptophyta > Magnoliopsida > Poales > Poaceae > Miscanthus > Miscanthus lutarioriparius. The sequence goes on along the minus strand of CAJGYO010000019.1, from coordinate 38,540,147 downwards.
CAAGTTTGGATGTATTCAAAAACAGTTTTCAAGTTCCTATTTAATTCATCCAAAATTTCTACATAATGTGCTCAAGACATTTTTCTTAAATACTAGACCTAACTGTGAGTCTAACAAAATTGGAACCACCTAATTTGGAGCTACCAAACTCTAGATATAGATTTTACAACATATCATCAAAACTGGAATAATTGAACTGGCTTTCTATTCATAGTGACTGACAGGCGGGGTCCACATGTCAGCTGGCCCACGCATCAGTGATACGAAAAACAGAGCACGACGGTTCGCTCGACGGGGACCGGCGGAGCTCACCGACGACGGCGTATCCGGCGACAAAGACAGCACCAATGTGACCACCTAGACCTCCCGCGTCAATTGGTACCCTAACCTCACTCCCTACCGACCCCTAAGCACCCCAGCCATGGAGCTCGGTAGCTCGGCCATGGCGCACGGCGACGCGCAGCCACGTTCCGGCCTGACCGGACCGGCGGGGATGGTAACATCATCACACAAGCATCGGTGAGTGACAGAGAAGACAAGACGGAAGCTAGGGAAGGAAAAGGGGAGCAGTGTAGTGCTGGCCGCGGCGAGCGCCACTCCGGCGAGGTCCAGACGGCGGCGGAAAGCTAAATGTGACCACTACCTCGGTTCACCGGCCCAACGGTGAGGGGGAAGAGCTAGAGGAAGCTCCGGCGGAGCTGTGGGTTAACTATAGGCTGCGATCTTGCGGTGGAGAGTGAGCTAGGCAATGACACTTGCTCGGCGTCGATGGTGGAGCTGGCGCGCTGCCGCTGTTGCTGCTGCTGTGAGCGGAGGAGGCGAAGGAGGGTGAATGAGAGTGAGCAGGGAGGGCAGAAGGACGCGGCTTCAAGCGGAGGACACCGGGCAGCGGCGTCAGGTCGGCCACGGCGCGTGGCGGCCACGCGGCGGCAAAGCTCTGCTGCCGGTCGGCACTGTAGCAGGTCAGAAACTTCGATTCAGTTACAATTTGTGCCGACTGACAGCGCAAGTTCATGACGATAAATCTCCTAATCCATGATGATCCAGGTTAAGGTGTAGTTGACAAAGTTGTAGTACCAAGTGAGATCTTCAACTTTGCTAATTGGAGCTCGAGCTGGTTCGGATTGGTTTGGTAGCTATAGGGCTGACAAGTCGAGTACATGAAACTGCTTTTCAGAGTTAACACTTAGAAACATTTTGTCTCTGAAATCAGGGGTAACTTTCGTGTTGTAATCCAATTTTGAGCATGTTCTGCACATTTTCAAAGCTTGGCACCTTTACAACTTTTGTTCCTTATAAAAGTTTCTACAACTTTGCTTTAGGTTGCTCCGACATGCAAACACTCTAAGCTGTACTTTTTAAACAGTCAAACCAAAGAGCTCTAGGGGTCAACAGTAGTCAAACCATCACTTGAAAGCATAATTAGTCAATATGGTCAACATGAACATTGTTCCTAATGACATTATAAGTGTAGCTAAGTTGTTTAAGAGGATAATTAGCCACACCGCACATTGATCACACCAAAATCAAGCATCACATGCATTGAAACAAGGAAAAACAAGTGAAATGTTACTTTTGTTTCAAAGCCATGTTTCATACGTTTCATGAGTTTGTTGCATAGTGCCAACTAACCATGCTTCACTAAAGTGAGTTGCACATGTTGCACTTGAGTGTTGCGCACTATTCATTTCCTAAAACAAACACACATGGAATGTAACAATATGTTGCAATGTTTCAAAAACATGTTTCATACAATCTAAACTCATGAATGGATGAATGATGCTCATGTTTATGAAATGTAGTGCAAATGTGGAAGCCAAACACCTGGGGTGTTACAGCCCTCCCCCCTTATAAAAATCTCGTCCCAAGATTTGAAAAGCGTACCATTGTTGATAGAATTCCTTATAACCATCCCTCAAATAATCTTCCCTTTCCCACGTTGCATCGCATTCACTACCCTGATTACTCCACATGACTTTGTAGAACTTGACCACCCGACTCCGAGTCACTCGCTCACGAGTGTCAATCACTCGAACCGGCTTTTCTTCAAAGGTCAAATCAGATTTTAACTCAATATCCCCCAATGGAACTCTCTCTTCAGGGACGCGAAGACATTTCTTCAATTGGGATACATGAAAGACATTGAAGATAGCACTCATCTCCGGAGGTAATTGAATCTTATACGCCACCTTACCACTTTGTCCAATGATTTCAAACGGACCAACATATCTCGGTGCAAGCTTTCGCTTCACACCGAAGCGTTGGACACTTTTCATAGGTGAGACCTTTAGATAAATGAAGTCTCCAACTTCGAACTCAATAGGTTTTCTACGTCAATCAGCATAACTTTTCTGCCTAGCTTGAGCTGCGGCCATGTGAGTTTGAATAGTATGGACTTGTTCTTCGGCTTCTTGAACAAAATCAATTCCATAATATCTCCTTTCACTGGCTTCTACCCAGTTCAACGGGGTTCTACACTTCCGACCATACAAAGCTTCAAACGGTGCCATCTTTATACTCTCTTGATAACTGTTATTGTACGAGAATTCAGCTAGGGGTAACCATTTTTCCAATGAGCCCTTAGCGGAGATGACACATGCTCTCAACATATCTTCTAAGATTTGATTCACTCGTTCAGTTTGCCCATTGGTTTGAGGATGATAGGCAGAACTTCTTACAAGCTTAGTTCCTAATAATCCGTGTAAGTGCTCCCAAAAGCGAGCAGTGAACTGTGGTCCTCTATTCGAGACAATAGTACGAGGAATCCCATGAAGTCGGACTATCTGGTTAAAGTACAACTACGCATAGTCGGTTGGACGAAAGTCTATACGGACAGGAATGAAGTGTGCTGATTTGGTCAGACGGTCTACAATCACCCAAATAGAGTTAAAGTTCCTCTGAGTAGTAGGGAGTCCAACAATAAAATCCATACTTATCTCCTCCCATTTCCAACCTGGATTCGAGAGTGGCTGAAGTAATCCAGCTTTCATGTGCACAGCCTTGACTCGACAACAAGTGTCACACCTAGCCACATAAGCGGCGATCTCTTTCTTCGTTTTGGTCCACCAAAATCGAGGCTTCAAATCATGATACATTTTGCTACTACCAGGATGAATAGATAATTTAGAGGAATGAACTTCGGATATGATTTGATTTCTAAGCTCTCTATCCTTCGGAACTACCAACCTATCCTTGAACCATAACACGCCTTCCTCATCAACTCGAAAATGTTTAGTTTCTTGCTCTTTCATCTTGCGCTTGATGTGAAACAAACCTGCATCCGTCTTCTGTAGCTCGATAATTCGACTCTGTAGAGTACAACTGACAGTGATGTTGTGAAGGACTACAGGATGAAGGAGCTTCGACAAATGGACATCACTTTCAATCAAAGAGTGGCAATGAGACTTCCTGCTTAAGGCATCCGCTACGACATTTGCCTTGCTAGGGTGATAGTGCACTTGGAGGTTATAATCCTTGATCAACTCGAGCCATCTTCTCTGACACATATTCAACTTAGGTTGAGTGAAGATGTACTTGAGACTTTTATGATCAGTGTAGATGTTGCACACATTGCCAAGTAAATAATGTCTCCAGGCCTTCAAGGCATGAACAACTGCAGCGAGTTCTAAGTCATGCATTGGATAATTCACTTCATGCTTCCAAAGTTGGCGAGAGGTATAAGCAATGACTCTACCCTCTTGCATAAGAACACCTCCTAACCCAATACCTGATGCATCACAGAACACATCAAAAGGTTTCTCGATATCCGGTTGTGCCAAAACCGGAGCCGAAGTTAGAAGAGTTCGCAGGGTATGGAAAGCCGTATCACACTCGGAAGTCCAGACAAACTTCATGTCTTTTTGTAGCAATCGAGTCATAGGCTTGGCTATTTTAGAGAAATCCGGGATGAAGCGACGATAATAGCCAGCCAACCCTAGAAAACTCCGAACCTCATGCACCGAGATGGGAGCCTTCCAGTTCAATACTTCTTGCACCTTGGTGGGATCAACCATAATTCCACCATCGGACAACACGTGTCCAAGAAAAGGTACCTCCCGAAGCCAGAATTCACATTTGCTGAACTTTGCATACAGCTGGTGTTCTTGCAATCTAGTGAGAACCACCCGCAAATGTTCAACGTGATCTTCTTCATTCTCAGAATAGACCAGGATATCATCTATAAATACCACCACAAATTTGTCCAACTCGGGCATAAACACTGAATTCATTAGATACATAAAATGTGTGGGGCATTAGTCAATCCAAAAGACATAACAAGATACTCATCTGCACCAGTATCACGGTAGAGAATGCGGTTTTGGAACATCCTCGGGCGAATCTTGATTTGATGATACCGGATCTCAAATCAATCTTGGAAAAGACTTTTGCTTTGGATAAGCGATCAAATAAGATATCTATGCGTGGCGGAGGGTACTTATTCTTGATTGTAAGCTGCATTCAAGGGTCTATAATCTACACACATGCGTGAGGGATTGATCCTTCTTCTTCACAAAGATAGCTGGGCACCCCCATGGAGATGAACTAGGATGGATAAGGCCCTTCTTTAGAAGTTCATTCAACTGGGTCTTAAGTTCGGCTAGTTTATTAGGAGGCATTCTATATGGCCTTCTAGAGATAGGAGCGGTGCGGGAAGCAACTTTATCTTGAATTCTACTTCTCGATCCGGGGGCAATCCAGGCAAATCATTGGGGAAAACATCCGGAAAGTCACACACTACAGGGATATCTGCAATAGCCTTTGCTTGCACCGCATTAGCCGCACAAGAAAGATTGATGTCCCCGGGTAGTTGCACCGAAAACCTTCACGATTACTAGGATCTACGAGCATGACTACTCTAGTCGATGTATCAATAAGCACCCCCCGTGCTGCTCATCCAATTCATTCCCAATATCACATCAATACCCAGCCCGGTAAAACTACCAGATCAACCTGATAACTTTGCCCCTCTATCTCAAATTGTACGTCCCCAACTACTAGCTTGGTTGGGATAACGCCACCTGGCAGCCCTAATACAATAACCCTCACCCTCCCACAAGTATATGTTTTCTCGCATAAACTTGGATGCAAATCTTTGGACTAATAAAGGAATGCGAAGCACCTAAATCAAATAGTACAAGCTGCTGGGGTGTTGATCAATCGAAACTTACCGGTGAAGTCACTACCTCTCTGAAGGAATCTCGGTTATATTAGTGTGGTTCACCCCTTTGGCGACCACCTTGGTAGTTATTCTTTTTAGGGTAGGGCATTCCCTTGCCTTGATGCTTTGTCTTGTTGTAGTTCTAGCATGGCATGTTGCTTGGAGGAGCCCAGGCGCCTCGATTGGTAGTGCCCTTGGGAAGAGCAGCTGTAAATGCCTTACAAAACCCAGTCTTGGCGGGATTCTTCTTCTGCGGTGGGCAAAACTTAGCGGCTAACGCTGGAGGACGGAATGGAGCCCTCTGTGTGATGGGAGCCTTGGATTGTGAGGCACCCGCCTCATAGGCTCTCTTACAACTTTTTGAAGCAGCATACACATCATTGTTGTTCTCTTGTGATAAAGCATCACTCACAAACTCATTAAAATGAGCACACTTGCAATTTCCCATGGTCTTCATAAGTTTGGGGCTAAGTCCCCGCTTGAAACTTGCGATCTTTTTTGGCATCAGTGTCAACAAACTCAGTAGCATACCTTGCAAGGTTATTGAAAGCCTGCAGGTATTCATTCAAGCTCTTGTTCCCCTGAGTCAGCTTCATGAACTCTGTATGCTTGATCGCCATGAGACCAGGAGGAATATAATTTCCCCTGAAAGTAGACTTGAACTGATCCCAGGTGATTTGGGCATTAGCGGGCATAATGGACCGATGATGACTCCACCAAATGCCAGCTGGCCCATGTAGTTGGTGAGATGCGTACTCAGTCTTCAGCACCTCAGTCAAGCGGAGCAGACGGAACTTCTGCTCGAGAGTATTCAACCACTCATCAGCTTGTAGAGGCTCCTCAGCCTCCTTGAAGATTGGGGGTTTTGTGTCAAGGAAATCCTTGAAATCACTGTATTGATTTGGTTCCGGTCCTTGGCGTGGACCACGACCATCCCGATTCGTAATCGTACGGAGGGCCTCAGCCATAGTGCGCTGTCCTTCCGCAAGCATTGCTATCAATTCCGTTGGTGTGGGTGGTGGTGGCGGTGGAAGATCATTATCATCATCACCCGCACCGGCGGAACGAGTACGAGGCATCTGCACAATGCGCAACCAGTAATTATTGATGATGTCAGCACATTGGAGAGGAACATGTAATTGTGCCAAACTGAATTTACTGTCGAGAATGAAAACTTCATACAATAACAGAGGCAATAATTCATTCTCCAATCACCACATCATCAAGTAGATTACTAGCACCATACGCAGTGCATTCCAACATGACAAGTTTTAAACTTAACCATTATGATACGCGTCCCGAAGGGGGCGAATTAAAGTACATTACATGCCGAGTTCGAATTAAAAGAGTACATCCCACATCAGTCATCGTACTTAAGTCCATTACATCAATGACTGCAAAAGCTTAAACTAGCCAGACTTGCTAACGAACTACGCGTCGAAGTGATCACTGTCCACATCGGAGACACCTTGGACTTCTTCTGGGTCTTCCTCTTCTTCTTCTTCCAGCTCAGCTGCATTGTCAACCATCTGCACGTCCTCTTCTTCCTCGTCGGCCTCAATCACTTGAGGTCCACCCACATTGGATACCTTGGTATGGGGTGAGGAATAGGAAGCAGACGGTTGTGCAGTTGATGGTGCTCAACACAAGCTCTTCAAGCTGTCCTTGCGATGCTTGCTCCCTTTGAAAGGCGTTGTGGTTGGCCAAAATCCAACCCAGCGTCTTTCTTACGCTAACTCTAAAGCTGCATCCCGGTGACGTGTCACACGATCCAACTCTTGTGCAGCCTCATCTCTCTCAATAGTGAGGTTCATCATTTGGTCATGAAGCTCGCTCTCTCTCGCGTGTGATTTGACCCCCACTTTATTGCGGGCGATAATTTGCAATCCCACGAATCTCATCAACTTCTCGCTGAGCTCTCCCACATGCATTCGCCTTACGACAATACTTGCGGGCACGCAACCTAAACTTGTGCTGAGCTTCCATTGCCTTGCCGGCTTCATCAAGCACACTCAAAAGGGTGTTTTGCCTGACACGACAAAGCTTCAGGACTGCCATCATAGCACTCATTCCAGCATTGTCGCTCTGCACCCGTTCGCCACGGCCTCGAACCAAAGCCTGACCAACGTCCTGAGTCCACTCAGCCTCAGTAGGAGACACTCGGGGAATGGATGAAGCAGGTCCACCCACTAACTCATCCCCGAAGCTCTGTGCTATATCCATCAGCACATCCAGGGCAGCAAACTGAGCGGCTTCCCATGGGCTTTGCCCATCAGTCTCAATGCTCCACCCATGCCACAACGGTCTTGTGGGGTTTTGCGGCACGATGAAGGTCACGACGTACCATGGTACATCTCCCAATGGTACCGCCTGCCTCCACGTGTAGCTGGGTGCCTCCAGGTACCCAACTGAACTGAGCACCCTCCAGAGCAAAGTGGGAGTACCGAACTGGTCCAGAAAGGTGCTGCTACCAGTAGGAAACACGGGCGCGGCCATCTGTATCAAAAGGGGATGCAATTCATGTGAGAGGATTATTTTGCTAAGAGATTGTGGCAGAACCTCCTAAATTATAGGGCCCACATGCACCTGTCACTGTCCAACGACCTTTGACATCTATGCATATGTTCCTGGTAATTTAAGAAGACTGTCGGGTGTCCTCGGTGAACCCCGAATCATCCATGATTTCCGAGCAGGATCACATTACAGAGTCATTGCAGTATTACAACAGTTTATTCAAATAAATACATCAGAGTAAAAGTAGCGGAAGACTTACAATAACATAGTTTACAAACCATTTGTTTCAAACCATACAACTAAGTTCGATATTAAAACAAACCAAAGTAGTGGAGCGGCATTATAATATAATACAAAACACACAATGAGGCTGCTCGCTTAAGGGCCACACAATTACTTCTCAACGTCATCACAAGATACAAGCTGTCATGCGGCATGATCCATAATGAGATCTGCTCATGAGACTCACCTGCAACAAGGTCAACAAACCCTGAGTACAAAAGTACTCAACAAGACTTAACCGAAATAAGAATTAAAAGAACGCAGAAATGTAGGCTCATGGGATTCAAGGTATGGCTTTAGCAATAATCAAGGTTCTTTTGCGTAAAAGCATTTTAACAAAAATCTATATATCAACATTTAAAACTTCATAAAGATCATATACAAAGCTGACATGATCCTCATTGATATCATGAAACTTCATAACCAACACCTTCTCAAACCATCCTCTAGTTCCAGTTATTAATTACTACGATGATGATAAAGTGAGTTGAGTCTCCATAACCGAGGAGCAACGACAATTGAACCGATTGTAAACCCAAATTTGGGGATTCCAGACCACCACGACATATGCAGGTCCCGACCTACATATACCAACCTACCCTTGGATCCTCTAAAACAAGAACGGGTCCGTGCCACCCGAGAATCTGAGTACTCCACCATTCTAGCCCATGGCCACGTGGGTACACGCTATTCCGCCATCTCTCCACTCCCGGTCTTGCGAGTAGTCATTCTCGTAATAGAATCGCCAAGTTCGGGCTTACGGAGTATGTGGTTAGTACTACAAATTCTCACCTCATGCAATTCAACAACGGACGTGCCTTAATCGACCAAAGCGGAAAGATCCCGCTCACAAGACCTCCATGTCCGGTGGCTCACACTCACCGAGTCCGCCCGGTCTAGATTTATTACTCCACATTCCCATATCACATGCTAACATAATTAACCAATGTCCCATTTAAAACTTGCGGTGGCGGTAGTCACCCGACTTTCATCATTCTACGCATAGCTACAGCAAAACTAGGCATATCTGAATTTAAAAGCGGTAATATGGTAAATATGGAATAACAAGGGTGGTAATGCACCAATTAGGCTTTTACCTAACTCCTAATCACTTAATGTAGTAATGGAAAGCAAAAGCGAAATTAATTTGTAAAACACAAGGTAGGGTTGTATGCATCCGGGGCTTGCCTTCGTTGACGGAAAAGTCCAGCTCTTGCGACGCTTCACAAGTATTCGGTCCGACCTCAACAGACGGATTAACCTCCTCAACAACTTGATTAACTACCACGTGTTCACCTTCGTTCACTACACGTAATACAATGCCATGTTTAACATGATGCGGAATACGAAATATGACGCTCGATGATGGATACAAAAATTAACAATTTGAATACAACTTTCCTTCGCGGTACAGTTGCAAGTCAAACAAACTAAATCTTTTTCATAACACATACATCAACTGCCAAGGATCATTAACAACAAATGACCCAAGGTCATCACTCAATCCAAAATTACAAACAAAACCTAAATCACTAAAGGTTACTATTTGCTTTTATGAATTAATTATTTAATTCAAAATTATGAAATAAATCAACTTATTCCAATGGAGCTAAATTTTTTTGTAAATGTTCATTACATGATAACTAAGTGGCAAAACAAATTTCATAATTTTTGGACAAGTAAATAAGCCTAGAAAATTCATGAAAATCCATTTATTAATAAATTGAACAATTTTTATCACATTCAAAAAGTACTGACAAACATTATTTCATATTTTTCTTAAATACTTTACACCACAGAGAATTCACACAAAAATTTTCATAATTTTTGGAGCTCTAAATAAATCTACACAAAAATAACAAAAACAGACACTATTCATTCAAATCTGAAAATAGAAAAATCCATTTGAACGCTGAGTCACTGACATGGTGACCCCACCTGTCATCCCCTTCCTCCCGCTTTGACTACGGCGATGATGGCGCTGACCGGCGATATCTCGACGACGGCGAGATCAACGGCGACGGCGAAGGCACTATCATGATCACTACATCACGGCGCACCGATTTGTGGCACAAACGCGACCAATTACTGCCTGGACCGAGCACTACGCCGGCCATGGCGGCTGCGGTGGCACGGCGACACAACGCCGGCGAAACAAAGCCGAAAACGGAGAAACAGAGGGCATGGGAAGGTCCAGTAGCTCACCACGAACACGCTGGAGCAAAGAATGAGACCGGATAAGCTACGTGGACACAGGTCGACGTTGACAGCGGTCACGGCGAAGCGATCTTCGACGACGGCGATGCTCCGGTAGCTATGGTGGTCAAAATGAGAAACCAATAGGTCACAAAGCACTACACTTTTGCTTTTGGGATCAACCCCAAATTATGCTTAGATTTTGAAATGGGTTTTCAGGGTAGGATTAAAATGCTGAAAAGCGGGGTTTTCTCGAAAAATTCAAAATCCAAACAAACTTTGAACTAGAGTCAACCAATACAATTCAACACATACCACATGAATATAAACTTGTTTTAGTGTATGCATCTCAAAGTTTTCACCAAATTCCAAATGTTTTGCAATGCATATGATGACATGTCAGGTTTTAGTATTTTAAACACCGAGGTGTTACAATCCTTCCCCTAAAAGAAATCTCACTTGAGATTCAAAGCCATTGAGTAAGTAATGGAAAAGGAAATGTGTCAATCCAAAAACATCCAGAACTTTTCCATAAAACAACTGAGGTTCTTTTACAAAACACAATTTGAAATGTAACCGAGCTCACTAACATTATTCTATTCTATATTGACGCTTAGAAACTTTGGAAACTTTTCTAACAAGTAATCTCGATTCCCGGTAGCTTCCTCTTACGAATGTTGATTCCATTGTATCTTGTAGAACTTTATTGTTCTCCTCCGAGTAACATGATCTTTCCGATCCAACACTCGGATAGGATATTCGAATAAGTCGATCTGGTTCAAGTTCCACTCCTTCAACTTCAACATTCCGCTCGGGCACTCGGAGGCACTTCTTCAATCTGAGACACATGGAACACATCATGTACGGTGATAAATGTTCGGGGTAATTTCAAGCGATAGGCCACCTTTCCATACCTCTCCAAAATTTGAAATGGTCCAATATATCGAGGTGCCAACTTGCCTTTAACACCAAAGCGGTTAACTCCCTTCATTGGTGATACTTTCGGATATACAAAATCTCCTTTGTTAAACACCAATGGTCTCCGTCGTCTATCCGCATAACTCTTTTGATGGGGACTGAGCTATTTTCAAATTACTCTGTATTTGCCTAAACCTTGTCTTCCGTTTCTTTCACAAGGTCAACTCCAAAGAATCTTCTTCTTTCTCGGGCTCCGACCAACTCAACGATGTTTCGCACCTCACGGCCATAGAGTGCTTCAAATGGAGCCATTCTAATGCTTTCACGATAACTATTATTATATGAGAACTCAGCCAAAGGTAAGCATTCGTCCCACTTGTTGGAATAATTAAGGACACAACACCTTAACATATCTTCAAGCACTTGATTGACTCTTTCAGTCTGTCCATCAGTCTATGGATGATAAGCTGTACTATACAGGAGCTTGGTATCCAAGGAAGAATGCAATTGTTTCCAAAAACTAGAGACAAACTGTGTACCCCGATCAGACACTATGGTCTTTGGTATTCCATGGAGACTCATAATTCTTGCTAAATATATCTTAGCGTATTGGATAGTGGGATATATAGTCTTGATAGGAAGAAAGTGTGCTGACTTAGTGAGTCGATCTACAATAACCCATATTGAGTCAAATCCCTTTGCTGTCTTGGGTAGACCAACAATAAAGTCCATACTTATGTCCTCCCACTTCCAAGCTAGAATAGGTAAGGGTTGTAGTTCTCCAGCAGACCTCAAATGTATAGCTTTCACCTTTTGACAAGTATCACACTTTGATATATATCTCGCAATTTCTATCTTTATTTTTGTCCACCAAAACCTTTGTTTTAAGTCATGGTACATCTTGTTGCTTCCCGGATGGATAGATAACCTAGTAGCATGTGCTTCTTCAAGAATTGACTGTCGCAACTCAGGAACTTTTGGTACTACCAAACGATCCTTGAACCATAGCACACCTTCATTATCTATCTTTGAAACATTCCGCCTTTCCATTCTCGGACTCTTTCCTTGATATGGGCTATACCCTTGTTTTCCTTACGAGCAAAGCAATAACTTGATCTCGAATAGTGGCTTCAACAATTATGTTGGTCAAACTACCTTGTTGAATTACTTCTACATTTAGCTTCTCCATTTCTTGATGACATAAAGTCAAACCCATTGTTCTTCTACTTGTCGGGCAATTACAATAGCTTTTTTCGATTGAGAGCATCTCGCAACTACATTGGCTTTACCAAGGTGATAATGTACTTCCAAATCGTAATCCTTAATTAGTTCTAACCATCTTCTTTGTCGCATGTTCAACTCTGACTGAGTAAAGATATATTTTAAGCTCTTGTGGTCTGTATATATGGCACGTATTACCAAGCAGGTAATGCCGCCAAATCTTTAGAGCATGAACCACATTTGCTAACTCCAAATCATGAGTAGGATAGTGTTCTTCATGTTGCTTAAGTTGCTCGGACGCATAGGCAATGACTCGGCCTTCTTGCATCAACACACATCCAATACCAATACGAAGCATCACAATAAACATCAAAGCGGCTTCTCGATATCGAGTTGAGCTAACACCGAGTGCGATGAGTCAACAACCTTTTTAAAGTCTGGAAAGCCTCTTCACAATCGATGACTAGACAAACTTGACTTGGTTCTTCAACAATTCAGTTATAGGTTTTGATACTTTAGAGAATTCTCGGAATAAACCGACGGTAATATCCCGCCAATCTAAGAAAACTCGAACTTGATGAGCTGTGGTTGGCGGTTTCCAATCAAGCACATCCCTCACTTTGCGGGATCAAGCGCAACTCCTTCGGATGACAAGACATGTCCAAGAAATTGCACTTCCTTAAGCCAAAAATCACACTTTACGAACTTTCGCATACAATTGATGTTCTCTCAAAGCGAGTCGAGAACAATTACGAGGTGTTCTGCATGTTCTGTCTTATTCTTGGAATATACTAGTATATCATCTATAAATACTACTACAAACTTGTCTAGCTCAGGCATGAATACTGAATTCATCAAATACATGAAATGAGCTAGAGCATTGGTCAAACCAAAAGACATCACCAAGTATTCATATAATCCGTATCTTGTGGTAAATGCCGTTTTGGGAATATCTTCAGGCTTTATCTTAATTTGGTGATACCCTGATCTCAAATCTATCTTGGAGAAAACTTTGGCTCCGGCCAACTGATCAAAAAGCAAATCTATCCGAGGTAATGGATACTTATTTTTGATGGTCACTTCATTCAACGGACGATAGTCAACACATAACCTCAGGGTCTCATCTTTCTTTTTCACAAAAATTGCCGGACATCCCCAAGGTGAGGAACTAGGTTGGATAAACCCCTTCTCAATTAGTTCTTGTAACTGAGCCTTCAACTCGGCCAATTCCTTAGGTGGCATTCTATAAGCTCTCCGAGAAATCGGAGCTATTCCAGGTTGTAACTCTATGTTAAACTATACATCCCTATTAGGTGGTAGACCGGGTAAATCCTCAGGAAACACATCAGGAAATTCACGTACTACCGGGATATCTCTAATCTCTTTGACGGCAGTTGCACAAACTCGGCCCACTGATCTTCTTAAGGTTGGAAGTTGGATGAGAAGTTGAGAATTACTATCAGGCAAACTTACTCTTAAAGTCCTATTCAAAGCATCTATAACAGCCTTATGCTGATACATCCAATTCATTCCCAAGATTACATCTATATCCTGATCCATAAGGATAATCATGGTAGTGGGAAAAATATGCCCACCCAGGTTTATGGGTACCTGGTACACCATTTCCTTAGTACACAGACGTCCCCCGAGCGACTTCACAAAGAAACTTTCCTTTGTTGCCCCAATTAAAATTTCATGTTTCACGACAAATGTTCTATTGATGAATGAATGCGATGCGCCAGAATCAAAAAGTATAACTGCAGGGTGATTGGCAATAGGAAACATACCCATCATCACTGGCTCCCCTTCCAGAATTTCTCCAGCTTGGATATAGAACACCCGTTCGGTCTTCCTCTCATCTTTGCCCTTCTGAGCATTCTGATTGTGGTTCTTGTTTGGTGCTTGACCCTGTTGTTGATTGGCAGGGGTCTTCTGATAATTCTGATTAACCTGCCTAGGATATGGACATTCCACGGAGAAATGACCGGTCCTTCCACAATTGTAACACGGATAGTTGTGACCACGTGGACGTTGGAGCATTACCACCAGGAGCATTGGTTGGTTGTGAGTTCGGATAGGTTATCGCGGGACGGACATTTGATTGTTGCCCGACTTGGGCTGCGGCGGACGATAAGGAGGGCGATTATGGTTTATTGGATGATAAATCACTCTCTGCCTCTTTTGGTTTCCACCAAAAGGTCCAGATGGCACATTCTTTTTTCTTCTTGAGCTCCTTATGTTGCCGATACTTTGCCTCTGAAGCAATTGCAATATTATTGCCTCATGATAAGTGATATTGGTGGTACAGTTGTCATCATTGTCTGCAGATTTGGTATTCGGACCTCTCATGAACCATTTCTTTTTCTTGGCATCCGTATTGACATGTTCGGATGCATCTTTGTGATAGATGATTGAATCTTCCCACATCTTTGCATAACCGTTTGATCCCCTTGCCTCAAAGCAAGGAATTCATCGACTTCATAGCCATCACTCCTTCCGGGATATAATGGGCTCAAAAAGCGAGTGCGAAATTCTGTCCAAGTTAACGGGCGCTGCGGGTTGCATGGCCATCAGATTTGCATACCAAGCACCAGTTTGCACCTCTAAGTTCTTTGGGCAGCAAACACCGGTTTACGAAACTCGTGCGATGAATAAGATCAAATTTACGCTCCATGGTCCTAAGCCGGTCATCGACCTCTAGTGGTTCATACGCCTTGGTGAACACCGGGGTTTTGTATCCGTGAAATCCACATAGGTAGCCTCATGCCTGTTATGATTGCGCCACGGTTTCCATGCATCCGATTCGATTACTTTGAGCCATCTCATGAAGCAAATGAGAATTTTCCACAGTCCACATTGACTAATGCGATAGCATCGGCCAGATTGGTCGGCATCGGTGGCGGGTTGGGGATATCATCATCATCTTGTGAAGTACCAGGAATATGCGATCCCCGCGTACGACACATCTGCTCATAACAAACCAAACTTTATTCACAAGCCTTTATTGAATTGCACAAACACTTACTCCGGACACATAACATAGGGTTTATTACTATAAACACCGGACCCTATATGTACCAAAACAAGATACATAGCTTAACCAAGATTAACTATAACACAACTCTACTCTTTTCCGTGATTACTTCAAACTTCAGGCTCGGTATCCATTCCGGAATTATTACCGCCTTCATCATCACTTTCATTGATCATTACTAATTCTTCAGGATCTTCTTCTTCTTCCTCTTCCGATTCGCTATCATCGGCAAGGATGACACTGGGGTCCATGGCATCAGCTTGAGGCTCATGATTCAGGTTTAGTAGATTGCTAAGCCTATGAACTTCCTCATGTAGATAGGTATTATGTTCTTCTAAATCTTCTACATAGAATTCTAGCTCATGAGTTCTAGCTCTAGCTACATTCTCCCTATGCCAGGCTTCATTTTGTCCCTCCACCGTATGAACTAACATGCTTTCGTAGTTCCTGTGTGCAGTGGTGAGACGCCTCAATTGATCCTGTAATTCTCCTACCTGTATAGCATCCAAAGCCCTATCTCTAGTAGCTTGTGCTAACTCTGTAGAAATCCTCTGTATCTTTGCCTGGGGATCAGGCCTAGAACTGCTACTGCTAGCACCATCATTTCTAGGGGCAAGTTGGTGACGAGGAACTCCTTTGGGTCCAGTGGACTTACGGGGCGTCATCTTGGTATGAGCCATACTGTAGGAAGCCAATTTAATCCAAATAAGACCATTTGATCAAAATCCAATAAGTAGCTAAGATGGATTACATTACTCAAACCAGACTCACTACTCAACTCCAGACTAAGAGGTGAAGGAAGTAACGGGTGAATTATTCATGATGCATGAATCGTTCTTACGAACAAAAACATCAAAGTTTATAATGCACATAAACAACATTTATCTTTATATAGGGCATAGTAATATTACTACTCCACCACACAAAACCTTTTTAATCAAATAAGGAATGGTGAGAAAGAAATAAGATAAGTCAGAAGCAATTTGGACCAAATTAATCAAGTTAAATTTAGTCATCCCAAATCATTTTGAAGTTTTGTAAACCAATACCACAAAAACTTTGTAACGATCGCTCGATACCATTCGTGCGAGAACCTCCTAAATTATAGGGCCCACATGCACACTCCAACGTCCAACGACCTTTGACATCTATGCATATGTTCTGGTAATTTAAGAAGACTGTCGGGTGTCCTCGGGAACCCCGAATCATCCATGATTTCGAAAAGTATCACATTACAGAGTCATTGCGATATTACAACAGTTTATTCAAATAAATACATAGAGTAAAAGTAGCGAGAAGACTTACAATAACATAGTTTACAAACCATTTATTTCAAACCATACAACTAAGTTCGATATTAAAACAAACCAAAGTAGTGGGGCGGCATTATAATATAATACAAAACACACAATGAGGCTGCCCACCCCAAAGGGCCACACAATTACTTCTCAACATCATCACAAGATACAAGCTGTCATGCGGCATGATCCACAACAGATACGCTCATGAGACTCACACGCAACAAGGTCAAGCGAACCACAGTACAAAAGTACTCAACAAGACTTAACCGAAATAAGAATTAAAAGAACGCAGAAATGCAGGCTCATGGGATTCAAGGTATGGCTTTAGCAATAATCAAGGTTCTTTTGCGTAAAAGCATTTTAACAAAAATCTATATATCAACATTTAAAACTTCATAAAGATCATATACAAAGCTGACATGATCCTCATTGATATCATGAAACTTCATAACCAACACCTTCTCAAACCATCCTCTAGTTCTAGTTATTAATTACTACGATGATGAACAGTGAGTTGAGTCTCCATAACCGAGGAGCAACGACGATTCAAACCGATTGTAAACCCAGCTGGGGATTCTAGACCACACGACATATGCAGGTCCCCGACCTACATATACCAACCTACCCTTGGATCCTCGAAAACAAGAACGGGTCCGCGCCACCCGAGAATACAGTACTCCACCATTCCAGCCCATGGCCACGTGGGTACACGCTATTCCCGCCATCTCTCCACTCCCGGTCTTGCGAGTAGCCATTCTCGTAATAGAATCACCAAGTTCAGGCTTACCGGAGTATGTGGTTAGTACTACAAATTCTCACCCCATGCAATTCAACAACGGACGTGCCTTAATCGACACAGGCGGAAAGAACCCGCTCACAAGACCTCCATGTCTAGTGGCTCACACTCACCGAGTCCGCCCGGTCTAGATTTATTACTCCACATTCCCATATCACATGCTAACATAATTAACCAATGTCCCATTTAAAACTTGCAGGTGGCAGGTAGTCACCTGACTTTCATCATTCTACGCATAGCTAAGCAAAACTAGGCATATACGAATTTAAAACTGGTAATATGGTAAATATGGAATAACAAGGGTGGTAATGCACCAATTAGGCTTTTACCTAACTCCTAATCACTTAATGCAGTAATGGAAAGCAAAAGCGAAATTAATTTGTAAAACACAAGGTAGGGTTGTATGCATCCGGGGCTTGCCTTCGTTGACGAAAAAGTCCAGCTCTTGCGACGCTTCACAAGTATTCGGTCTGACCTCAACAGACGGATTAACCTCCTCAACAACTTGATTAACTACCACGTGTTCACCTTCGTTCACTACACGTAATACAATGCCATGTTTAACATGATGCGGAATACGAAATGTGATGCTCGATGATGGATACAAAAATTAACAATTTGAATACAACTTTCCTTCGCGGTATAGTTGCAAGTCAAACAAACTAAATCTTTTTCGTAACACATACATCAACTGCCAAGGATCATTAACAACAAATGACCCAAGGTCATCACTCAATCCAAAATTACAAACAAAACCTAAATCACTAAAGATTACTATTTGCTTTTATGAATTAATTATTTAATTCAAAATTATAAAATAAATCAACTTATTCCAATTGAGCTAAATTTTTTTGTAAATGTTCATTACATGATAACTAAGTGGCAAAACAAATTTCATAATTTTTGGACAAGTAAATAAGCCTAGAAAATACATGGAAATCCATTTATTAATAAATTGAACAATTTTTATCACATTCAAAAAGTACTGAAAAACATTATTTCATATTTTTCTTAAATACTTTACACCACAGAGAAGTCACACAAAAATTTTCATAATTTTGGAGCTCTAAATAAAATCTACACAAAATAACAAAAAGCAGACACTATTTATTCAAATCGAAAATAGAAAAATCCATTTGAACAATTTGAGTCACCGACATGGTGACCCCACATCATCCCCTTCCTCCCGCTTTGACTACGGGCGATGATGGCGCTGACCGGCGATATCTCGACGACGGCGAGATCAACGACGACGGCGAAGGCACTATCATGATCACTACATCACGGGCAAGACCGATTTGTGGCACAAACGCGACCAATTATTGCTGTCTGCGAGCACTACGCCGGCCATGGCGGCTGCGGTGGTGCAGCGACACAACGCCGTGCGCGAAACAAAGCCGAAAACGGAGAAACAGAGGGCATGGGAAGGTCCAGTAGCTCACCACGAACACGCTGGAGCAAAGAATGAGACCGGATAAGCTACGTGGACACAGGTCGACGTTGACAGCGGTCGGGATACGGTAGAGGCACTGGTTCGACGACGAGAGCTCACCGGAGATGATCGGCAACGTCGAGAAAAACAGAGGGCGAAGGAAGAACAACGACGACGGCGTCGGAGCTTTATAGGGCGGCCAAGGAAGCAAGGAGAAGCCACGGCAATGCCTTTCCCGCGCCAGCGCGAAGCCAAGACCGCCACGCGCGCGCCTGGAACGCCGAAGAAGGTCGCCGGCGGTGAGTCGGCTTCCACGGTTACTGTTCACAGTAATTACAAGTTTGCCATTCGCCAAAATTCACAAATTACTCTCAAATTTTCATAACAACTCCAAAATCTCCAAAAATAAAAGTTGTTCAAAATCAAAAGTTCTACAACTTTGCTTTTATAACCATCTCCTAATTCGGTCTAGATTTTGAAATGAACTTTTGAATTTGAATAGGGAAATTTAACGAATTACGCCTTTTTGAATTACTCAAAATTTTTCTAAACAACTTGAAAAACTCCAAAAAATAAACTTTGTATAACTTGCCAAGCTCTACACTTTTGCTTTTGGGATCAACCCCAAATTATGCTTAGATTTTGAAATGGGTTTTCAGGGTAGGATTAAAATGCTGAAAAGCGGGGTTTTCTCGAAAAATTCAAAATTCAAACAAACTTTGAACTAGAGTCAACCAATACAATTCAACACATACCACATGAATATAAACTTGTTTTAGTGTATGCATCTCAAAGTTTTCACCAAATGTCAAATGCTTTGCAATGCATATGATGACATGTCAGGTTTTAGTATTTTAAACACCCGAGGTGTTACAGAGATTGCACTTTACACTTGGGATAAGCAATTATAAGGGAGGGTAATGCAATATGAATGACATGAGTGAATATGATGCATCCGTGTTCCGTACGTCCTCACAAACGTATTAAAATTTAAGTTTTAGCGGAATATACGGTGGCATACATACGTTCTCTCAATTAGCGGTAACTAGTCGATCTACACGGTGCGTTGTTAGCGTACCTACAGAAACTTCATTGCAGCCCAACCCAACAAGATATAATGCTAATTACACAAGCAGTAACTAAGATACTCTCCATATATACATCCCCCGATATATATACTTCGAGATCCAAACTACCCGACAAATGTACCCACAATTAAGTATCTTCATATATACATGTATGCAACATGTAAATACTCCAGTAACCACAACTAGCTCTCCCCTAGACCGACGGTTGGACGGTCATGCTCTCACAACTCACTCTTACCTTAGCGTAGAGGCAATTGATCCATACATTACCATTCAAACGAATGGCATCCATGCAATATCACGTCGCATGGACGACGAAATAGAAACAATCAATTCCCCCCAAGTTAGTAATTATATATAAGCCACCTAGAAGTCCTTAAGTGGGCTATAAAGGATGTGATCACCAGTATATCATAATTTTTTTTTATTTTTTGAACACTTATATATAACTATAAGTTGGAAAACCATTTTTACAACAAAAGCCAAAAGCTTTTGTTTTAAATAGCCGTAAGACATGTTTAATGTTGAATCTAGCTCTGATGCCAGCTGTCACAGAACCGACCAATTTATAAGAGCACAAGTACAAAAACAATTGCCGAAACGATCAAATTCTCGAACTTGAGCCCATATAAACCCGGTAGTCAACTGAAATCTCGAAGGATTTCAAACCAACTTGCATACAACCAAGATCACAGTAATTCAACATAACATATAAATGACGTTACAACATTTCGCGAGATGTTCGCAAATAGATTACATCATCACAGAGTCATCGTTATTACAAAACAAGTCTTGTAAAACATGCGGAAGCAAATAGTTTAACTCACACACTCGAGTTCAAATACACATCTTGGTTCGCTGATCACGACCATTGCAAAAAAAGCATTCGAGATAAGGGAATAGAGATCATGCCCATGATCTAGTCTTCATCACCAGGGTGGAGACAATACTTACAGAATCCACGATATAGAAGGTCATCGCAACAAGAGGGAATAAACCCCGAGTACGGGAATGTACTCAGCTAGACTTACCCGCCAGAAACCAAAATAAATGACACCAAGAATTATGCATAGCTTAATGTAGTGGATCTGGCTGACACTCTTTTTGCAGAAAAGCATAAGTAATAATGATCAAATCTTAGCACGGACTAGCGGTGACTTTTTAGCCATTAACACATCAACTATATTAGCTTTTGTACTAAGCAATCATTTTATTAGGGTGCAAACATTAATAACCATATCAGGTATTCATTGTGGCAACCTTATCATCATCATCCATTTAACCATATCGTTAAATTAATTGAATCTACGTTGCCGCTGCTCAGTCAAGTTCTCGCTATCCGGGAGAGACGACGATTCGAATCGATTCCTATCTAGCTGGAGGGGTATTCCTAAACACAAACCCTGCTTCTCCCGTCGGAGTCACAAAGAAGTCACCTTTGGTACGATTCAGGAGTCGCGAGTCCGATCAGATCGACATTCTCAGAGAACCACGCCGGATTGAGGAGTCGCGAGTCCGATTCAGGATCCACACCAGCCATGCACACCATGCCTGCGCAACTATAACACACGCGCCCATGAAACCACGAGAGTCGGCTCTGATACCATTCTGTAACGTCCCACCTCTCCGAGGCTGGGCCCGCTTAGATCTGGCAGCTTAACTAGGATATAGACTGCCCTCACAGACCAACACTTGTCTTTTCTACGCACTTTGTCCTCACTCGTGCGCACCCAGGAAGAACTTCCCGGTCGGTCACCCATCGCTCTAGGCTAAGCACGCTTAACCTTGGAGTTCTTAAGAGATGGGCTTCCAGAAAAGAAGTTGCAACTTGTTGGTACGAGTATCCTATTAATCCTATTAAGCCCCGAGCCCGGGTGTTACACCTACCTCCGGCGCGCCGCCTTCATGGGATCCGCTCTCGGAACCCTGCCCCCGTGCTGGTGCTCGTGCACCGCCGTGGTGCCCCTGGTGCACGTGTGCGCCGCCGTGGTGCCCCTACTAGTGCCCGTGCGCCGCCGTGGTGCCCCTAGTGCACGTGCGCCTCGCTGGTGCACCGCTGTGGTGCCCCTGGTGCCCGTCCACCGGCGACCTCGTGCCTCTCCTTCCGCGAGCCCATCGACCTCTCCTTCCTCGGCCTAGACGCTCTCCTTCCTCGTCCTCCAAAGGTACCTATGATGAACTGCTCCCTGTGATGCCTGTGATGAACTGCTGCCTATGATGCTTTTGTTTTGTTGCCTGTGATGAGAATTGAGAACTGAGTAGATGCCACTGCCAATGATGCCTGTGATGAACTACTTATTTCCTTACTGGTATGCTGCCTGTGATGTTTTTTTTGTGAAAACTGAGCATAATGCCACTGCCTTTTGGGTGCTATTGCTGTTAACTGAGCACAATGCAATTTAGTCTATTTGAATTACCAAAGCACAATGCCATTTAGCCAAATTCAATTTTGTTAGCTGCACATTTTACTTACTTCTACCACACTCTACTCTACTCTTGTCTCTACACTGTCTCTCTACTCTGGTAGCTGAACATTTTGGCTTCACTTTGTACTCTGCTAGTACTGTACTACTACTATACTACATTTGTTTGATTGCTGCCTATGATGCCACTATGATGGAATGGGATAGATTTTAACTGAGCATATGCCACTGCCAATGATGAAATTCGATGAATTTTGCATGAATTTGAGATAAGAGACTGGGTGCCATTTAACTGAGCACTTGCTACATGTGATGCCATTTTTTTTGCTGAGCAAATGCCAAATATACATCTTCCTGTTAACAAAGCACTTGCTGCTGATTTCTATGATGCTACTATACTGCTACTCTACTATGTGGTTACTGTTGCTGTACTATGATGCATATGTGATTTGGGATCTAGTTTTGACACTGTTTTATCTTTGTGGCATTTGCGATGATGATTTTTTTAAACTTTAAAAATTTTTCTGAGGTAGTGGCATATGCAATGATGTCTAGACTTTTTATGCTGAGGCAGCGGTGATGATGATGAAATGTCCCTATGCTTGTGTGCTGCTAAACTAGGACAGCTTGTATCTCATATACAAGCAACCAGTGATGACAATAATGGGCAATTCTGAGCCAAATATGTAACTGATTCAACAATCTACTACTACTGTCTACTACTATGTGCTTGCTGCTGCTGCTGTTCTATTGATCTACTACTGCCTACACTCTATTGCCTGCTGCTGCTATACTCTAAATTCAATTGTCTTACTACTGCTGCTGCTATGCTCTGAATTCAATTGTCTTACTACTACTTATACTACTACTGCCTACTCTACTACTTATACTACTACTGCCTACTCTACTACTCCTGCTGCTGTCTATACTACTACTTATACTACTACTGCCTACTCTACTACTCCTGCTGCTATCTATACTACTACTTATACTACTACTGCCTACTCTACTACTCCTGCTGCTGTCTATACTACTACACTACTACTTATACTACTACTGCCTACTATACTACTCCTGCTATTGTCTATACTACTACACTACTACTAGTACTACACTACTACAGCTACTACTACTAGCTGATCTACTACTCTACTACTACTTGCTGATCTGGTTGTCTATACTACTACACTACTGCTAGTACTAAACTACTACTCTCTCTACTCTATGTCACTACTCTCCTCTTTTACCCCCTCCCCTCTCCTCTCATCTCCTCTCCTCTCCTAAGACCATTGCCGATGATGAATTTGTCCAAGTCCATACTTATATGGAATATGATCTGATGAACAAGAACTTGTGAGGAACTTGGCATCATACCAGCCGCCCCTACATTTCCTTCTCCTCTCTTCTATGTTCTGATGCCTTGAAGCTCCAAGTTCATGATCAAATGATGATTGACATGTTTCTGAGGCCTCTCTTCACCTAAGGCTAGTATATACTCCGATGAAAGATGTCACTTCAGCCAGCAAGTGGTATGCCCATGACCAGCTCAAGCCTGAGAACCAAATTAAACAAGTGAAAGGGCATGCTTCTGAGAAGGCCGTCACTAGCAAACTCCACCAAACGACAAAGAGATATCTAGAAGTTGATACCATAAAATGGTCCAAGGATTACCTAGAAAAATATGAAAGAGGCAAGCTCTTCCTACCAAACCGTGTCATCCAGCGCCTGCCACATGGAATGAGAAGGTTCCATGATTGGTACTTGCGTGTTGTCCCAACGAAACTAGAAATCATACAAGCATACGTCCCTGCTGGCACATTTGGAAGCCCGTCTGGGCTAATTGTCTTTGACTTCAACGATGTCCAGACATGCTTTCACCTTGGAAAAATGGAAATGAATCTAATTCGCACCTACGCCCTGTAAGTCCTCGCCCTCTAGATATGATATGAATCTAATGTTTGGATTTTGTTGTAACTAACCCACCCCGTGATCTGTAGAATGCAAACACACATTGTGAAACAAATGCCAAGTCTGAGCTCCGGCTTTGTAGTGTCACAGAACCGACCAATTTATAAGAGCACAAGTACAAAAACAATCGCCGAAATGATCAAATTCTCGAACTTGAGCCCATATAAACCCGGTAGTCAACTGAAATCTCGAAGGATTTCAAACCAACTTGCATACAACCAAGATCACAGTAATTCAACATAACATATAAATGCGTTCTGACATTTCGCAGACGTTCGCAAATAGATTACATCATCACAGAGTCATCATTATTACAAAACAAGTCTTATAAAACATGCGGAAGCAAATAGTTTAACTCACACACTCGAGTTCAAATACACATCTTGGTTCATTTGATCACACCCATAAAAGCATTGAGATAAGGGAGCAGAGATCATGCCCATGATCTAGTCTTCATCATCACCACGGGTGGAGACAATACTTATAGAATCCACGATATAGAAGGTCATACGCAACAAGAGGGAATAAACCACGAGTGCGGGGAATGTACTCAGCTAGACTTACCCGCCAGAAACCAAAATAAATGACACCAAGAATTATGCATAGCTTAATGTAGTGGATCTGGCTGACACTCTTTTTGTAGAAAAGCATAAGTAATAATGATCAAATCTTAGCACGGACTAGCGGTGACTTTTTAGCCATTAACACATCAACTATATTAGCTTTTGTACTAAGCAATCATTTTATTAGGGTGCAAACATTAATAACCATATCAGGTATTCATTGTGGCAACCTTATCATCATCATCCATTTAACCATATCGTTAAATTAATTGAATCTACGTTGTCATTTGCTCGGTCAAGTTCTCGCTATCCGGAGAGGCGACGATTGAATCGATTCCTATCCGACTAGAGGGTATTCCTAAACACAAACCCCCGCTTCTCCCGTCGGAGTCGCAAACAAGTCACCTTTAGTACGATTCAGAGTCATGAGTCCGATCAGATTGACATTCTCGAGAGAACCACTCGCCAAGGTTGTTTGGGACTCTAACCCACCTTGGACTTATGCCAATGGCTCTCCGCACATCCTTACTACCTCCGAATGCCGCCGCCATTTCGGCCCCCCGGCTGAGTCGAGCTACTAGGCTTCATGGTCGTAACGACTTATCCGGCCAGCTAAGTGTTAGGCTACGTTCAACATGACATGAGGACGTACAGCGTATCGGTCCTTAAACGACTCAGACGGAGTCACTATGTTCAAACCTACACAAGACTCCGCCCGGTCTTAATTCATTAATCACATGGTTCTTTTCCACGATAGCAAATATAGCCAACCATGATCCACCTCATCCTAAAGCTCGCAGGTGACAGGAAATCACCTGACTTCTACCGCACTAAGCATGGCTAAGCATTTAACCCGTTCCTGAACTTAAATAGGATTCTAGTGCGATAACTGGACAAGGAAGGATATATAATGCAGCAATTGGTTCCAACCAATTCCTATACTTAATGCATCATCAGCAATAAAAGGTACTCAAAGTATTTGTAAAAACATGGGAGGCTTAATATGCTCCGGGCTTGCCTTTCAGGAACAAGGAAGGCTTAATATGCTTCGTCGGCTTCCTGCACCTCGGGTTCCTCCTCCTGGTTGGCTCCCTCGAACTCCAGCAACGTCACTCCCTCCGGTACACCTATTGCATGAATGCGCAAGATAAATATCATGGATGCACATGAACGAATGTCAGGGATGCCCGGGGAATACACATGTTCGCTGTAGTTTGCATATTCCAACTTAAGCCCTATTCAAATCACTTTACTTACCAAGTTTATAGAACCTAATGTATAATTGCTCATCTTCAGTTAATGACCTAGCACCTGCACCTAAGCATATTCTCAAGTTAGGCTAACCCCTAAACAATCAACGATTACATTGCAACAACATACACTCAAGCATTTGTTTTTCAGCAAAATGAATACTATGTAGCGGTGCAGTAAACTAGCCATAACTAGAGATTTATAATTCCAAATGACATGCAACAAGACAATCTGGAAATCTTATGAAATTTTCTATAATTCATTTTTAGACCTCCAAGCATGATTCAAACCTTTACCAGCTCGAATTCATAATTCAACAGAACTCTGTCCTCACAAGGCAGAGAGTAAGCAAAACTAGAACCTAACTTTAAACAGCTATAGTTTCTAAACTACTAGGCCAAATGCCCTCAAATTTTGACAGGAGCTAGATACATAGGTTATCTACAACTTTTGTATTCATCACAATCACATAAAACCAAACTATCATGAGGAACTTTCCAAAGTCCCCAGATCTGTCCAGAGGGACATGATGCAAACAAATAATTATTAACTTATGATATAAACACTTAATTGGACAAAACTAACTTTACTGACATATCACACATATCACAAGAACACCAGAAAGTAGGGTGTCCATCACCAAAACATTTCTTTTAATACCTTTCTTAATTTATTTAATTAATTAGGGGAAATAGTAAACATATATGAAAACTGCCCCATTAATTCTACAAAAATTACAGTAGACACTACATGCCCTAAGTAGACTACCATAAAAATTTCACACCATTTGAGTAAGTATAACAACCTACACAAAAATGGTAAGGCAGAATGGCTTAAAATGGCATAATTAGGAAACCTTAGTGAAAAGTGTCAAGCAACAGATTTCATATTTTTCCTTGCATCCTTAAGGTACTAGGACATTCTCCAACAAATTTCATGGTCATTGGAATCATAGATAATTTACAAAAATTCACCCAAGTATCTACCGGTGATAAAAGGAAAATCTATAACTCAAAAACTACACATGCAATGACTCTCAAATTTTAACCAGAGCTTCTACTACACAAGACTAGCTTACCCACAAAATTTCATAATTTTTGGATCACAGAAACTCAAGAATGATTTAAACAAGTTTGGATGTATTCAAAAACACTTTTCAAGTTCCTATTTAATTCATCCAAAATTTCTACATAATGTGCTCAAGACATTTTTCTTAAATATTAGACCTAACTGTGAGTCTAACAAAATTGGAACCACCCAATTTGGAGCTACCAAACTCTAGATATAGATTTTACAACATATCATCAAAACTAGAATAATTGAACTGGCTTTCTATTCATAGTGACTGACAGGCGGGGTCCATATGTCAGCTGGCCCACGCATCAGTGATACGAAAAACAGAGCACGGCGGTTCGCTCGACGGGGACCGGCGGAGCTCGCCGACGACGGCGTATCCGGCGACAAAGACAGCACCAATGTGACCACCTAGACCTCCCGCGTCGATTGGTACCCTAACCTCACTCCCTACCGACCCCTAAGCACCCCAGCCATGGAGCTCGGCAGCTCAGCCATGGCGCACGGCGACGCACAGCCACGTTCCGGCCTGACCGGACCGGCGGGGATGGTAACATCATCACACAAGCATCGGTGAGTGACGGAGAAGACAAGACGGAAGCTAGGGAAGGAAAAGGGGAGCAGTGTAGTGCTGGCCGCGGCGAGCGCCACTCCGGCGAGGTCCGGACGGCGACGGAAAGCTAAATGTGACCACTACCTCGGTTCACCGGCCCAACGGCGAGGGGGAAGAGCTAGAGGAAGCTCCGGCGGAGCTGTGGGTTAACTATAGGCTGCGATCTTGCGGTGGAGAGTGAGCTAGGCAATGACACTTGCTCGGCGTCGATGGTGGAGCTGGCGCGCTGCCGCTGTTGCTGCTGCTGTGAGCGGAGGAGGTGAAGGAGGGTGAATGAGAGTGAGCAGGGAGGGCAGAAGGACGCGGCTTCAAGCGAAGGACACCGGGCAGCGGCGTCAGGTCGGCCACGGCGCGTGGCGGCCACGCGGCGGCAGAGCTCTGCTGCCGGTTGGCACTGTAGCAGGTCAGAAACTTCGATTCAGTTACAATTTGTGCCGACTGACAGCGCAAGTTCGTGACGATAAATCTCCTAATCCGTGATGATCCAGGTTAAGGTGTAGTTGACAAAGTTGTAGTACCAAGTGAGATCTTCAACTTTGCCAATTGGAGCTCGAGCTGGTTCGGATTGGTTTGGTAGCTACAGGGCTGACAAGTCGAGTACATGAAACTGCTTTTCAGAGTTAACACTTAGAAACATTTTGTCTCTGAAATCAGGGGTAACTTTCGTGTTGTAATCCAATTTTGAGCATGTTCTGCACATTTTCAAAGCTTGGCACCTTTACAACTTTTGTTCCTTATAAAATTTTCTACAACTTTGCTTTAGGTTGCTCCGACATGCAAACACTCTAAGCTGTACTTTTTAAACAGTCAAACCAAAGAGCTCTAGGGGTCAACAGTAGTCAAACCATCACTTGAAAGCATAATTAGTCAATATGGTCAACATGAACATTGTTCCTAATGATATTATAAGTGTAGCTAAGTTGTTTAAGAGGATAATTAGCCACACCGCACACTAATCACACCAAAATCAAGCATCACATGCATTGAAACAAGGAAAAACAAGTGAAATGTTACTTTTGTTTCAAAGCCATGTTTCATACGTTTCATGAGTTTGTTGCATAGTACCAACTAACCATGCTTCACTAAAGTGAGTTGCACATGTTGCACTTGAGTGTTGCGCACTATTCATTTCCTAAAACAAACACACATGGAATGTAACAATATGTTGCAATGTTTCAAAAACATGTTTCATACAATCTAAACTCATGAATGGATGAATGATGCTCATGTTTATGAAATGTAGTGCAAATGTGGAAGCCAAACACCTGGGGTGTTCCCCGCCGGTCCGGTCAGGCCAGAACGTGGCTGCGCGCCGCCGCGCGCCATGGCCGAGCTACCGAGCTCCATGGCCGGGGTGCTTAGGGGTCG
Organism: Miscanthus lutarioriparius; assembly: GCA_904845875.1. Taxonomy (NCBI): domain Eukaryota; kingdom Viridiplantae; phylum Streptophyta; class Magnoliopsida; order Poales; family Poaceae; genus Miscanthus; species Miscanthus lutarioriparius. The sequence continues at coordinate 38,510,947 of CAJGYO010000019.1, read as the reverse complement.
GTAGGGAGTGAGGTTAGGGTACCAATCGACGCGGGAGGTCTAGGCGGTCACGTTGGTGCCGTCTTTGTCGCCAGATACGCCGTCGTCGGCGAGCTCCGCCGGTCCCCATCGAGCGAACCGCCGTGCTCTGTTTTTCGTATCACTGATGCGTGGGCCAGCTGACATGTGGACCCCGCCTGTCAGTCACTATGAATAGAAAGCCAGTTCAATTATTCCAGTTTTGATGATATGTTGTAAAATCTATATCTAGAGTTTGGTAGCTCCAAATTGGGTGGTTCCAATTTTGTTAGACTGACCCTCAATCTATAGCAGCAACAACTTTTAATTACCCCAAAAACTGGAAACTGGATGGCAAAGAGCTGGCTGCTGGGAAGACGGTTGTGGAGAAAGAGCAGATTCGGCAAAAGCAGATAAGGACCGAATCCATTAAGGTTGCGGCATTCATTGCACAATCTTTTAAAAACCTCCAGCATAACCAGATGATATGGCTACCATACAACTTCTGGTTAGTTCGACTCTAGACCTAAACCTGTGTTCCATATATTTTGTTCGATGCAAAAGAGCTTATGTGTTTGTTCTTTGACTAAATTCATGCAGCGACCACTGGATTTATATAGCGTTGATGTCGGGTGGAGCATGGCATGGGTCTTTGATTTGGCAAATTTTGAATGGGCGACATACAAGGATTTCATAGCGATTGTCAAGACGTATACATATCAACAATCCTCATTAGCTTTTATATGTGTATATATACTAGTAACTTTCACATTTGGATACTAATAAGTTGCATCTGCTAACATCATTCGAACAGGGCATTCAGGCACTATGTCACATTCCATGGAGGGAGGCATCATCCAGAAAGGAAGGAAAAGTTGGTTGTCAAAACTATGTGTGCGGTAAGTGTAACTAACTTTGGTACTTCATTACATGGCTTTCAATAGCATTACTTAACATTTCGATATGCAAAACACACAGTGCCGCAAACAGAGGCCTGGGAGTCTACATTGTGGATACTACGCATGTGCTATGATGAGTAATACAACTGCCTACCGGAGACACCCTAGTCTGGTAAGTTTGAACCACTTCGCCCGTACGTAGTATAGCTCATGTTATGAACTACGAGGCCTAAACTTGTTCTCTTGTAGTGGAGAGAAGAGAAGCACCATAGAAGGGACGTGTACAAGGATGATGAACTCTTAGAGCTAGTTGGCGACCTTTGCAACTTCATATTGGACCAAATTGTGAATGTCAAAGGCGATTACCATGATGTACTGTCCGACTTAGGTAGTAATCCTACATATCAACACCTTCGTGGGCTTGAAAGGCTAGCTCTAGGCCGATAATAACAATTTGATGGACTTGTGATTTTGAACTTGTGGATTGGACTTGTGAATTATGACTTGTGATTTGAACTTGTGGATGTATATATGTATAAATGTGGTGGTTCAGATCTAAATTTGAATTATATATTATGTGGATGTATATATGTATAAACTGTGGATGTATATATGATGTAGACAGATTTGATTTTTTTAATTAATTTTTTTACTGAAAAATGCACTGTAGGGGTGGTTCTAGACGCCCCTACAAATAACAACTATAGGGGCTGCTGGTGCTTCCAGCCGCCCCTACAAATAACCTCTGTAGGGGCGGCTAAAAACACCAGCCGCTCCTACAAATCCATTTGTAGGGGTGGCTGGAAACACCAGCCGCCCCTACAGAGGTATTTGTAGGGATGGTTAGGGAGCCGCCCCTACAGAGGTCCTATTTGTAGGAACCCCCTGGAGGGAGTGACTAGCGCAGCCGCCCCTACAGAGACTCTTAAGCCGCCCCCAACAGAGCCTTATTGACGTAGTGGCCAATGCCGCACGCAGGCCTTCCTGGGTTGACCTACAGGTAATGTAGTGCGTGCCGAGCGCCCTGCTGTGCTGCTCCTTGTTGACCAGCGTGGTGCACTACTGGTGTGCAGCACCTGACGATGGTAAATCTTGGCAGCCTGGATGTCCCTGCATGGCATGCACTTGTGCATGCCTTGCTACTCCTGCGTACCGGTTGGCCTAAGCACTGCTGTAGATGCATGGTTGTTGATAATAACGTGAATGCTACTAGTGCCATTCATGCTGGTGGTGGTTGTGTGCATTGCACACACACAAATACATATTTATTTATTTATTTTGATAACTTTGATGTTTATTTCACAAAGGTGCAATGCAATTTGGCATCTGAGAATGTTTGTGGTGATGGCATATTTATATTATTTGTCACGTCCGGTTGCACTAATCTTACGTATGTCTCATATAGAATTGATTCCATCATATTTTAGACATATTCTGCAAAATAATTGAAAACGCCACAACTCGTGGAACTTATTAGATAAAATAATATTATGCTCTAATGTAGAATGGAAAATTGCCATTTTAGATTAATTTGGCGGGCAAAATATTTGAGTTAACGACCGCCAACAAGCTCCCCCACACTTGGTCTTTGCTCGTCCTCGAGGAAAGGTAGATGTAACTATGAAAGCGTTACTACAAAAAGATATGATGCTAGCATAAAAAATATTCCATGTCATTCCTTATACTTGTGGATTTTGAAATGTCTACCATGTCGCCTTGAGCGGTTGAAAAGTGGAACGGCTATGACACCAGGTCATCACTATCCCACTATGAAGCATACTTGGAGTTTTTTTTTGTAATTTTTGAAAACATAGCGCATACTTCTCCTCAAATGGTACTCTTAAGTTGCTCAATGTGTATAGTCCTTACCAAAGGCTTTTGAATTTACCTTCTTTTCCATCCTACTTTTAAAAAGGCTTATGTGGAGCTTTTCGAAGGGATGAAAAGTGTGGCAGAACCGTCCGAAATAACACACCTTCTGAGGCGCTCGCCTTCCACCAGACACTAAGCACCTTGAAAGCAAGCTACATCGAGCAGATTCCGTCGAGCACACCCCAAGGGAGAACTCGAATAATCCACGTTTTTCCTTCAGGATCCAATAATGAGAACGAGTTTACAATACTTAGTCCATTTCATACCACCAGAGTTCTTAGAAATACCTTATTACAGTACCAAGTTCAGAGTGCGGAATTTAAACAGCGGAATTACAATAAACATGTAATGGTAGAATACAATGATTTGACTGTGCCCACCAGAAGATCCTCCACACAAGAGCTACTCTTCAAACTGCACCTGCAACAGGGGTAAATAAACCCTGAGTACATGATGTACTCGCAAGACATATCCGACTAGTGAAAATAATTTCCTAACTCAAAAGGATATGATAAGCTTTATGGGTTGCTGGGTTTACTTTTCGCAAAAAGCATTACTAGGAGTGGATCCTTTTATATGTTTCTTATTAGCAGTCATGGTTAATTCATTATCTAGCCATTCTATGTAAGAATCTGTTCTACTTTCAAGCAAGAGTTGAGAAAACAGATCCATTTCACTATCTTTCATCTTCTAGTTCTTACTACGGTGCTAGACTGTAGACAAGCCGCACTGGATTACCCGGTGATTCATGAATCAATGTGCCCAGCTGGGTACCCCGAAACACACGCCCCATTTGTACCCCAGGCACAAATAGGACCAACTCACCATTCTCCTGTCAAGGGTCTAGGTCCCCGTCCAAACTTGGACTCCAAGCCTCCACACATGAGTCCTGGAGTCAGTGTGGTGCTTAGACCTCCACCATCTCTGTCTCCAATCAGTTGGTCCGAAAAGAGCCGGCACCCATGACAAGAGAGCAATGAGCCTTCCCTGCTCCCATAAACAAGTATGTGCTCAGGATAATAAGTCTATGACTTGCCTAGAACCCAATGCAATGGCTGGTCCTTAACCGACACGGACAACGAAAATAGTGTAACCAAGCTATGCCCCGTTGGCCGCGGGACACAACGTCTTACATCCACCAATACCCGTACCATATCCCTACCCGGACTCCATTTTTCCTGTCACCATTTTATCATGAGAGTGATAATAATAATCACCTATTGTGAGTAACGGCAGGTTACTCACGCTACCAAAAAACCTAAGCATGGCAGCTACTCGACCTAAGCTAGTAGGATTCATAGGTAGATATATCGATGCATGTAGTTTCAATATAACTCCTATAACATAAATGCACATCATATATATATTTCTAGTGATTATTTAAAATAAGGGTTATGCACCGGGGCTTGCCTTGGGCAGGCGCGGTGTCAGCTCAGTCAGCCAGTGGCAGCTCCAGGACCTCCTCCTATACGAGGATCTCCTCCTCATACTCTTCAATCACCTCCTTGTACTCCTGCTCGCCCGTAGTCACGAACTCCACCAACTCGTTCTCTACATGCATGCAATGATGATGCAACACTCACTATTAAGGCAACAACAGTTCTTAAAGTAAGAATACATCTACTAAGCCACTAAGCTAGCTCTAATGACTAAGATACCGAGCTAATCATCATTCCCATCAAACCAGCAGGGTTTCGCCTACAAGTGCTACTTAGTAAATAAAATATATTCTTACTCTTATTAACGATTTCATATATACTACAACAAGGAGTACTTAGCTACCATATTTCTCAACATATTCTAAGACTACAAAAATTACAGTGAGTTCATAATAATACAATAAACCTACTATAAAAATTTCATGGTCAAAGCTATTACTAATTTGCCAAAAAAATTCCTAAAATATTAATCTAAATAATGCTAGGCTTTCCTAAATAAATTAATGGACCTAACATTCTCATAGATAAATGTAAACTAACTACGTCAATAGATAGATCACATTTTTATGAACCTAACAAATTTTGTTTCACTATTTTTGGACATCTACATAATTTACTATAATTTCTCAAAGTTCGGCTCAGAATCTAAATTAGAAAAACACTAACTAATTCTTTTTAGAAAAAGAAAATGGCAAGAGAGCCCAGCGCGGCCCAACATGGGCTCGGCCCGTGCGTGCAAGCGGCCCGCAGCGAAGGAGCCCGCGCTCACAGACGATCTTACAATAGAGACCCTATGTTTTCCCAAAACCACACCTAGGTCCTAGCACTATTCCCTACCCTCACTAACACTCTTCACTTACCCCCTTGCACTTAATCGAATTTCCACGCACATGTCCAAAGGGACAGAGCACGCAGCGGTGTGGTGCACGGCGGCACAGGTGGCCACGCCGACCACCAGAGACGCACGCTGGCCCATCCAGCGGTCCGACCACCACCCTAAACCTAACCAACAACACTAAGCGGCTATGAGAGCAGTGGGGACTCACAGGAGAGTGCAGCCATGGCACGCAGCCACCCATGACGGTGACGCAACCACTCTAACGACACAAGACCACTATGGGATCAACCGTCCAGCGCATGAGCACTAGGAACTTACTACGGACCTGGCCATAGGGTTGGTTGAAATGGAGGAAGGCTATGACAGGCCGGCCAAGGACGACCGAACAGTCGCGGCGGTGCTCCGCAATGAGCACTACCGCGACGGCGACGCGGGCCAGAAACAGCGGCTGAGTGGGAGTGCGCGCTGTGAAGGGGATGCTAAGGTGGTGCTAGTGGCATAACTGGAAGAACCGAGGAGGCTGCGTGGAAGGAATAATTCTGGGCCACCCCAAATAGGCCACAAGATGGCCGGCGAAGGGGAAAGCTCCGATTCAGCTTGGCGGCTTCCCAAATCAAGGTGAGATGCGACTGGGCGGATAGAGGACTTAAAGGCGGTGTTAGAGGCGACAGGCAATAGGCAGAGGTGGCCTCACCCTGCCGAATGGCCGTGGCGTCGTGATGGCGAGTGCGACAAAGGAACAGGAAAGGAGGGGTGGCTCATCTCGGCATGACGTGAGTTAAGGCGAGTGGTTGGGGGAGCTGCGACCAGGCGATGGCACGGTGCGCGTGGAAGCGCAATAGCGGCCAACAGGGCCATGTGCCATCATAGTGAGCGCACACATGCGTGCGCGGCAACGCCCATAGATCGGCGGACGCAACGGCAGCGAGCAGCCGTGCATGCAGCATCGGCCAGAGCTGTAGTGGTGGGGGTGGCGCGAAGGCAGAGGCAGCAGCAACATCGCAGCAAGGGAAGAGGGTGACAGGGCACGCACAGGGCAGCGGTGGCCAGGGCTATCCCGACCAGCGGACACCAGCAAGCAGCTGCGGCCGGCTGGCCAGCGGCAGCAGCAGCAGCTGGCCGCGGTCAGCCAAAGCTAGGCCAAGCAGGCCCAAAGCTACTACGCACGGAATTTAAAGTGTGTATAAAAACTAACCTAACTCAATTTAGGTTTCCCCCATCCAAACCATGACATAGGTGATCTATAGGGCTATCAACTAATGCCAAAACATGGTACCCTCTTTTAGCCAAATTAACATGAATTAACTCTCAAAGATAGCATTGCCTTTACATTACTAGCCATAGAGAAATTATAGAGTTTGAAGCTAGATTTAATTTTGAATTCAAGTTCCAAACTATTACCAATACTAGCTAGAAGTATTATTTTTCTAAAGCAAGAGTTGCATTATCATCTACAAAGTTTGTACCTCAAACTTTATTAAGGTGCCACACATATGTTTTATATATTTTTGCTCAATAAAAATTAGTTTACAACCCTACTTGATAATTACGCGAATCATGGAACAACTTTCCGATTAACATTCTATTGATCTTTCTACGTTATGACACTTCATCTACTCATTTCACCACATGCATTAACACACAAATATGATGCTCTTGGCATGTTTTAGTAGATGCTTTATGGTGTAACAACGAGGGTGTTACAAATCTATCCCCCTTAAAGAAAATCTCATCTCAAGATTTCATGTGCCTAGTGTGGGAAAAGGATAAGAAATAAATTCTGATTTAAACAATTACCTCAGTGAACTAGAAAGAAGGTGGGGATAATCCTTCAAGATATAGCTTTCTTGCTCCTAGGTTGCCTCGTCCTCCGAGTGATTTTGCCACTAAACTTTATAGAACTTCACCACACTGTTTCTAGTGACTCTTTCTTTCTCATCTAAGATCTTGACAGGATGCTCAATATAAGACAAGTCAGGCTAGAGGGGAAGTCCTTCAATTTCCATAGCTTCATCGAGGACCCGTAAACATTTCTTAACTGGGAAACATGGAAGACATTATGCACTGCTGACAAAATATCTAGGAGTTGGAGACGATAAGCAATAGGACCACATCGCTCCAAAACCTTATAAGGCCCAACATAGCAAGGAGCTAACTTACCACGGACACCAAATCGATGCACACCTATGATGGGAGACACTTTGAGATACACATGATCACCCACTTCAAATTGCAAGGGCCTTCTTATCTTGTCCGCATAAGTTTTTTAACGACTTTGAGCTGCCTTCAAATGGCTCTGAATAATACTGACTTGCTCTCGAGCTTCCTTGATAAAATCAGGTCCAAAATATCCATGGTCACCTACTTCAACCTAGTTAAGTGGTGTTCTACATTTCTTTCCATGCAGAGCTTCAAAGGGTGCCATACGAATGCTTTCTTGATAGTTATTGTTTTAAGAAAACTCAGCTAAGTTCAAGCATTCATGCCACTTCTCAGGAAAAGAAATGGCACAAGCTCTCAACATATCCTCAAGTACCTGATTTACCCTTTCTGTTTGGCCGTCAGTTTGTGCATGATAAGCTGAACTTCTAAGGAGACTAGTACCAAGACATTGCTGGAGTTGCTCCCATAAATGAGAGACAAAGACTGACCCACTATCAGAGATGATAGTAAGAGGAACTCCATGCAGGGTCACAATCTGGTCAAAATACAACTTGGCTGAATATCTGGTATCTACCAGGAGAAAATGATTGGACTTAGTGAGACGGTCCACAATGACCCAAATAGAGTCATACCCCTGGATGTGCGGGGTGAACCCACAACAAAGTCCATGGAAATATCCTCCCATTTCCAAATAGGGATAGGCAAGGTGTAACAACCCGGGTTTTTGGAGAAGCCAAAAATACGAACTTTTTAAAATTTTTCCTGCAATATGTGAAGCATGTAGATGCTAGGTCAAACAAAGAACAATTTATAAATAAATTGTTGCATGCATATAGAATTACTTGTAGGAGTTTGCCGAAGATCTTTTGTTGGTTTAGTGTTTTGAGTTGGAGAGCACAAGTCCGTGGCAAATCCTGTTGACTCCTTCTGGAATCTCTCATGAACCCCTTGACCTAATTTCTATAATCAACCAACTATCTTTATCAACTCAATGCCCGTGAATTGCCAACCCTTGACATGGGCCCCACTACCCCTAGTTGACACCGAGTGGACCCCACTAGGAGGTGTACAAGTTGGCGACACCGGTATACAATATAGGAGCCTTGGTTTATCTAGAAAATAGGGAAGCCATCCAACCTGAGTAACCGAACCAGCCCAACTTGGCCCCCTGCTTCCGGCCCACGCGGGCAGCAACAGCAGCAGCACCGCAGCCCAACTCGCCACCTTCTGTATGCCAGCCCGCCAACCACCGCTGTCGGCCTGCTGCTTGCACCCACAGACCGCATGACCCAGCTAGCAGGTCGGCCCAGCATGCGAATGCAGTAGCACAGCCTAGCCTAGCAAGAAGGCCCAGCCACGCGCCTGATCCAGGACGGCTTTGCCTTCCTCCCACGGCCGCTGATAGCATGACCTCGCCGGTCATCCCCTTCCTCCAACCACTCCCCCCTCTCCTCTGTTTTGTGCCCAAAAGCAGAGCACCGGCACATGGGAAGGATCCTAGGCCCCAGCGCCACTCCCCACCGTCCGTGCCGAGCCACCAACCCCGCACGCCCCCTTGGATGGCTGCCACGTCGCCGATCTGCGGCGCCTGGAACCCCGACCAGCCTCGCGCTCGCCTGGCGCGCAACGGCCGCGGCCATGGATGACGCCACCACCTGCCACCCCTATTCCCTCCTTGTTGAGCCATGGTCTATGAAATTCGGGAGTACCAAAACGCCCACGATCACACCACGGCCCCAGAACCCTAGCCCAGCCTCGCTAGAGGCCCTCCAATCGCCCCTCGATCACCATCCACCGTTCACCGATCTCCATGGATGAGCCCCGCTATAAAACCCCTGGAACTGAGGCCCTAGCCCTCTCCTAGCCTTGCGCCGCCACCCAGTGGCAAACCACTTCACACCGAGCCAGAGAAGGGAGAGGGAGGAGGGAGAAGGAGGCTCCGTCAGAGCACCTCCGAAGCCACCGGAGCAGGAGACGACGCCACGATCGGCTATAGCAGCGCTGTAGTTCTCCCTGCACGGCCATGACTCACCACTGCACTCGCCTCGTCCTACACCCCGACCATGACGGCGTCGCCCTGAACCATAGCCAAGAGCCACCGGCGCCACCTCCGTCCACCAAGCCCAGATAGCCACACCACGACTTCCTGCACGGCGAGAAGCCATGCGACGTCGGCTGCGTCGTCAAGCCGCAGCGTGCCCATGCCTGCTCATCCTACCGTGGTTTTGCACAGGTCCGCGCGGCCGCGACAACATCACGGCCTTTGCCCCCACGAAACCACTGGTGAGCCCTTCCTCGCTAAAGGTGCCTCCTTTCTCATGATAGCGCTGTTACCCCGCGCCTGATCTGCCCCAGCCCTCGATGTTGGCAAGTTGCTTCTGCTGTCTTCCAGCAACCTATGCCGAGGAATACCGAGCCACCCTGGAACGCCTTCACCTCGAGCCCAGCCACCACCTTGCCAGGAGCCTGGGCATGGCCTCGTCGGGACACCATGACGTCATGGCCACGATCAGAAACGCCACCACCTTGACGCGATCTACCCACACCAAGCCCTTCCTGCACCAGGCGGCCTACCTCCATCAAGCCCACCGGTGAACTCCGAGTGCCCAAGCCCCCTATTTTTTGCATTGGTGGACTACCCATGCCTGTCCCGGCCTTGGTGCCAGCGTGCCTTCTTGCAGGGGTCACGATGCCGCACCGGAGGCCACCGACGGCTGTCGCGTGGCCAGTCGCCATCACACACACGAATAGCGCACTTGCACGGGCACGTCATGCACGGCGACACAGGGCCACCGCCGCTGGTCGCCCATGACCACAGTAGCACGCTCCCGCATGAGCCCCGTCTCGGTGTCTGCTCGCGAGTACTCGTGAACATGTGCACGCGCCCATGGACGCACACGCACATTGCCAGCTCCTTCGAGCTCTTGGCTAGGAGCACCGCACACCACTTGCCCATGTCGCTAGCACACCACGCTGGCACCCACACTAGCCACTGCCATCACCTAACAAGGCCCTGCCTTGCCTCGGCGCCATGCCATCGATGAACCTTGTCGTGGCCATGACCACACCCGCGCACACACCACCTCGCACTCACGTCCACGGCATGGCACCGCCATCGCGGCCTCACCATTGTGAGCTCAGCTGACCCCTACACCTCCGTGACCCCAGACCTTGCCGCCACACTCGCGACCATGGCCATCGCTCGGACGCACGCACACATAGAACCAAAGCCCGACCTTGGCCACGCTGGCACTCATGCACCAAGCAGTGTCACGGCGAGCCGAGCGCGCACAGTGTCCGTGCCCTCAGGCTCTTCGGTCAAGCACCGCTGGGCACGGTCGCGAGCTGCTCACCCGAGCCATCGCCGCACCTTCCAGGCCTCGTGGTGTCGACAGCAAGCCACCGTAGCCGCTCAGCCTTGCCATGTGGCCACATGCACGGACACGCACACCAATGATGCCATGCAAGCCTCGGAGCACCACCGCCGGTCGCCCAAGGTCACGATCACCTGCACTCGTGCACACTTCACTTGAACTCACGTAGCCTGCGGCACTGCTTGACACGCCACACCGCCGACATCAGCTTGGCATGACTCTTGTTAAACGGCTATGGGTGTCACAACCGTAACATACATGCGTGCTCCGAGGACACAACAGCCTAGCCATGGCAGTGACCAAACTCTCGAAGGACATCCACGATACTTAGGCCACCCTCGCTAACCTATGCTGACCGACCCTTGCTTTCTCACTTGGGAGGCATGTATACAGCCGTGTTCCAGCTTTGCTTGAACTCTACGTGTGCACCACCATGACTCAGCCACAGCATGACCGAGTGAATCCCCATCCTATAGCTGTGTAACCTACCTTCAGCTTAGAACATGGTAATACCTGGACCTACCTAAACCGAGCAAAGGCATAGGTGGACCTCCACTTGTTGACCTCCTGGATACCCAATTCTAACTCAACATAGCATCAGCATGTTCAACCCATGTAGTCATGAGAGTCCAAGTCACCACCAATCGTATGACCAGGTTGAACCGAATTCCACCATGGCACCCTAGCCATGACCTAAGCCACCTTGTGCCTATCATGTTCCCTAGCCATCCTTGAATTCACAGCCATCTCTAGAGGAGGACTCACCAGACAAAGTTGACATAGCGTAAACTGAGCAGGCGGCGATGGAACGAAGGATCTATCCATCACCCAGCTATGGAATGTGCTACTCCGCAGTCGTGTCGAGTTGTTGCGTCTTTTGGTCGTGTTTGGTTCTTATTGATGGTTGCTGGTGTTGTTGCCTGTGTGCCGAGCCTTCGAGCCGGCTGAGGGATCGTACCTCGTTCGGACGTTATGATTGCGGGATCCATCTCGTCATGACCGTGATACCGAGTGTAACTCAACCCCTCGCTTTTTAGTTGACTTCATAGTACCATGAGTGTTAGCTCCTGCCTTTAGCCCTAGAACATGGTCGCGATGGATTCGATATTGATATCGATATCGATATCGATGCGGATATCACGACTTAGCCTATGGGAGATGACCTGGGAGATAACAATCGTGGAACGATGGATGCCAACACATGTTGGTATAGCTTGTGGCCGCGAGTTCGCCTCGACATGACCATGGAGCTACGCCACTCATTTGCTTTTACTTGCCTCTTCATGCACAAACCCTCTATGCTTGTACCTTGTATGACCATCACATTTCTTTGATTCCCACGGTGACAACCGCACCGCTATGAATTAGAGAGATGTCTTAGTGCCAGTGCACCTAAGCCGGGTACCCTACGAGTGGTTTGCATACTTGGTGTTTGTCGCTTCCTTCTGATGCCCCGTCTTTCGTCGTGGCGCGAGTGATGGAAGAAGTAGACCTTGTCCCTTGTTGTTCTTGCTCTTGTTGCACCATTAGCCTGCTCTGTTCGATTCGATCTTGCCCATGACGATTGGATCAAAGACCGGACTATTCCCTTTGGGTTAGCGAAGCTATGGTCTATGTCGTACCTCGGACCCGTGCGTGTCGACCCGATCGACCGTCTAAAACCATCTTGCTCGAAGATGTGTCTGAGAACATGACATGGATGTGCCTAGCTAACCCCCGCATCTTTTGCCGTGTTGAGCGACTCTCTTCTCGGCTCCCAACGTTATTGTGTCATGTGGATCGAGAGAACCCGTTGCTGTCCAATCTCTTTGCGCTACCACTTTCTACAATAGCGGACGAGCCGAAGTACATTGGAGCCAAGTCACAATAGTGTTATTCGTTCTTGTCTGCTTCTTGTATCCAATAGTGACTTACGGGATAAGACTATAAGGGCCGAACCCCATCGTTCTTCCTTCGTTGGGCCCGTCCCCCGATTCCTGTCCTTTCCATGACGCTCGGATCGAAGGTCATGAGCCGTGGTGTTGCTATGGATAAGCTTTGGCTTAAACCATCTATCCTAAAGCCATACTAGCTTGGCCATGACTTAGGCTTGTGCTTAGCAAACCACCACTTGTGATTCCTTGGCCCGAGGAAATTGGACAACCGCCGAGAGGGCTAAGCCGTGTATCTCTTATTGCCTCGCTTATGTTATTGGATTTTCCTGCGTCTTGTCATCTTTTCGAGTGTTGAGTGCTCTCTTGCCTTGCGTGTTGCTTCACGGAGTAGCTGACGATCGGACCAAGAGAACATGGACGATGACAAGGACTACGGAATGGAGTCAACGCAGGAGGAGGTGACCCCGCTAATGGAACACCAACGAATGGAGAATTGTACCACTACTACCTCTACATCGCAGGTGTCATGGCAGCACCCTCTTTTAGAGAATCCTATTAGACATTGCAAATATCAAAAACTGCTAGCGCTTTATATTTAATCATTTGCTAGTATATTGATGCATGCCACTACCTGAGCCATTATGACCCAGATGCAACCCACTCTACCACGTCACCCTGCTTTGCGCATTCGCTCACTTATATATGCTTACTTGCCTGCTTGCTTGCATATTACACCACTACACTTATTATTAACTCCACTTCGCATTATATCGGGGATGTGATGCTGGTGGTGAACCCCTGGGAATGGTTTGGCTTGTGATGAGGACATCATTGGCTCAAATATGACCATGCCAACCACTTCTATACCAAAGGTGCAATCATTCTATATGAGGCTTATCATTGATGCATTTGACGAATTGGTGCTCCACCATAAAATGTGTATATTTTCATTTTCAGAATTACTTACATGGATCAAGGGAAGGTTTGATTGCATATGGAAAGCATGGAAGGTTAATGAAGTTGATTGGGGACCAAATCCAAGTATTCCCAACGTCCTCCACCTGGACACCACGTCACTTTTGGTCCAAAGAAAGAAAGAGATCAAATCCAACACGTTTTGGGGCTGGATTCGGACTCCAGGACAGCTCCAACTTGTGATGGTCACCACGGTCGCATACAAACTTGGATTGGGACGTTCAAGTACTTTATGGAATCCTTATGAAGTCTATTTTCACATGGATCTAGAATCAAGTCCATATCTATTCTGAGGCGGCCGCAATGACCGAATTACTACCAGGAGGTTTTCTGTCCAAAGGTGTTGTGTCGCCTTCGTTTGGTCCAATGGACCGTGTATCAAGTCGGGTCCATTAGGGACACGTCCTAGGGTTGGAACATGACCCCAACACCCTGGTGGACGTCCCTCCACCTTCATATACCCCTTAGCCGCCTCCAAGAACAGTTGGGTTTTGTTTTGTTGAAAGTTTAGCCATTGCTACTTCCTTGTAGACGCAGCGCGTGTGTCGACTAGACCATCCGTTCTACTTGATTCGTAACCCCAACTTTGTGATTTCAGATTGGTTTTCATCTCCATATTTGCAATTGAGTTGCTTGTTCTACTTGTTCTTGCTTGTTCCTCGATTGCTTGCAGGAATTACCCTAGTGGTTTGGTTGATCGCGCTCCACAAGATCGCGGCACCTGTTGGAGGTGGTGTATCGGTTGCTAAGGCGCAGCTTGGAAGGTCAGTAGTCGGGCCGTGAACGTCGTCTCCATCCCCAAATCGAGTTATCCACCTTCTCTCATCGAAGATCGGGATTCACCCTAGCGGGTTCATATCGGTTGGTAATCGAGCAAGGTTGATCGGTGAGAGACTTCTAGTTCTTTTGCTGTTTTTAATCTCCTATGGTCCGAAAAAGCCAAAACAAAATTAGTAGATTAGTTCTTCATAATCCCAAAACCCCTTTGAGCTTAATACTATTATTGCTTAGTTAGGGCTTATTGAATTAACGGTTGCATCGTCGTGCAAGTTCTTTGGTCTTAGCGTCTAGTCGTTTAGAGTTTTGAGTTCTAGTCACGTTTACATCACCATCGCAGATTTGAGTTTATTTGTTTCTCTCTAGGAATCCGAGTGGATTTTCAAATTCCTTTGTTTTGTTTACCACCATTATCCTAGCCACGTCCTTGGAGGTTTCATCCACATCCATATTTCCATCTACAAAAGGAAATCCAACGAGATCAAGATAGAATTCGATTCGAGTCCTGTTTTATCTTGAAAAGAAAAGCACCATATTTCCTTTGTCGAGAGCCTGAATAGGGAGTTTAAATACAATCTGGAAACCTTAGCTTGTCCTCTTTCCAACGGATCAGAGCTTAGTCCCAAATTCATTACGAGTGCTTCGCAATTGCCTCGGAGAGATTTGCGCTGTCTGCTTGGTTTTGCAAAACAACCACTTGTTTGACTTTGCTATTGAATCACCCTTCCCAAGGAAACATTTAATTGCTATAAGTAGCTTGTTATTTCTTGTTGCAAAATTTTAGTTTTGTGCTAGTTGAAAGAAAAAAAACAAAAAAAGACAGAGAAAGAAAGAAAAGAAAGAAAGAAAGAAAGAAAGAAAGAAAGAAAGAGAAAGAAGAAGAAGAGTTTTTCTTTTGTTGTTATTCTGTCCTTGTGATCCTTCTTTCTTTGCAGCTCGGTGACTTCGTTTGTGTCCGTGCTCGCGTCTCTAGCATGTACTAGCCTAGGACCAGCATAATAACGTCGTTGAGCGTTTGTTCAATTTGCTTGCAACTAACGTGGTTCTAGTACTTCTTTTCTTTAGCCCACCTACAACTCCACATATTCGACTACAGCTTGAGAGGTTTTTGTTGCTGCGGCACCGATACACTTCGCTCCACGGTTGCAGACTTGTTGGTTGCCGTCACCTCCTGTTTGGCTTGGTAAGAACTTGTAAGGGCTTGTTTTGAACAAGTTGAGTTTGAGGGAATATCAGAATTACAAAAGACACATCCTAGTAGTTGACAGGAGGATACATATTATTTTTGTGTTTCTTGTTTTCTACTAATCATGGCAGGTGATACGAAGATTTTTGAGCTGTTGAAATTAGACCCTCATATTCAGGATGTCATTCAACACTTGCCGGTATATGATGGTAAGTTTGATCCTAAAGCTTACATTGATTGGGAGCTAAAAGTAGATAATGAATTTGATGAGCATGACCTGTCTAAGAAACAAAAGATTTATATTGCCTCCAATGTTTTGACTGAATTTGCTTTGCTAGAATGGAAACACATTTGTAGGCACAAGAAAGTTCTAGAATCTTGGGAAGACTTCAAATTTATTTTTAGAGATGCATTCATTCCAGCATATTATGCTGATTATTTGCTTGTAAAATTAGACAAGTTGAAGCAGGGTAGTAACACTGTGAAACAATACTACCATGATTTTAAGATTTGTATCATGTTTAGTGGATTGGATGAATGCATGAAAGATGTTATGAGTAGGTTCATGAGCGGGCTCAATTCTGAAATTCAAACCTTGTTAATTAGCAAATCATATTGCCATATTGGTCAATTGTTTTGTCTTGCTCTCAATGCTGAAAAAGAGATTCTATTATCTGTGAATAAGAATGATGTGACCCATAACGTCCAAAATTTGTCCACTCTGCATGCTAATGAAGAGCAACAAATAGTGGAACCCACTACTGATTTTCCTTTGTCACAAAATGAATTACTTGTTGTTCCTTGTGATAAAGAGGAGTTGTGTGCTGATGATTCTTTTACTCCTATGCCACAAGTAACGAATAAGTGTGATACTTTTGGTTTGGAACCATACAAATATGCTGAAGATAAGCTTTTTCATCCTATTACATGTGCACAAGATGAACTGAATTTGCTATCCTCTTTAAATACTTTGGGTTATATTGAATTTGATATTCTGTGTAATCTAAATTGTCTAAAAGAGAAACTTAAATTTGATTCTGGTTTGCCAAGTTTTAATCATTGTTCGCTTCATGCAATTGGCAAATATGACAGCAAAGGAGAATATTTGGTGCATAAAGTTTATATTTGCTCTAATCTGAAATATCCTTTTGGGCCACAATACCATGATCAAATTGAGGGCTGCACTAACACTAATGATGTCTTGCAAAGTTTTCCTAGTTTTTTCCATATGCAACAGGATAAATATCAAGAAGGGGAGCACGGTTCACTTTTACCTATAACACATCCTCCAACAAAGGTCAAACCGAGGACGGTTTGCTGTCAAGAAGGCGAGAATGATGAGGACATCATTGGCTCAAATATGACCATGCCAACCACTTCTATACCAAAGGTGCAATCATTCTATATGAGGCTTATCATTGATGCATTTGACGAATTGGTGCTCCACCATAAAATGTGTATATTTTCATTTTCAGAATTACTTACATGGATCAAGGGAAGGTTTGATTGCATATGGAAAGCATGGAAGGTTAATGAAGTTGATTGGGGACCAAATCCAAGTATTCCCAACGTCCTCCACCTAGACACCACGTCACTTTTGGTCCAAAGAAAGAAAGAGATCAAATCCAACACGTTTTGGGGCTGGATTCGGACTCCAGGACAGCTCCAACTTGTGATGGTCACCACGGTCGCATACAAACTTGGATTGGGACGTTCAAGTACTTTATGGAATCCTTATGAAGTCTATTTTCACATGGATCTAGAATCAAGTCCATATCTATTCTGAGGCGGCCGCAATGACCGAATTACTACCAGGAGGTTTTCTGTCCAAAGGTGTTGTGTCGCCTTAGTTTGGTCCAATGGACCGTGTATGAAGTCGGGTCCATTAGGGACACGTCCTAGGGTTGGAACACGACCCCAACACCCTGGTGGACGTCCCTCCACCTTCATATACCCCTTAGCCGCCTCCAAGAACAGTTGGGTTTTGTTTTGTTGAAAGTTTAGCCATTGCTACTTCCTTGTAAACGCGTGTGTCGACTAGACCATCCGTTCTACTTGATTTAGAACCCCAACTTTGTGATTTCAGATTGGTTTTCATCTCCATATTTGCAATTGAGTTGCTTGTTCTACTTGTTCTTGCTTGTTCCTCGATTGCTTGCAGGAATTACCCTAGTGGTTTGGTTGATCGCGCTCCACAAGATCGCGGCACCTGTTGGAGGTGGTGTATCGGTTGCTAAGGCGCAGCTTGGAAGGCTGTAGTCGGGCCGTGAAAGTCGTCTTCATCCCCAAATCGAGTTATCCACCTTCTCTCATTGAAAGATCGGGATTCACCCTAGCGGGTTCATATCAGCTTGGGAAGCCAGACACGGTGGTGTATGAGCGTGCTGTGTGTGTGCCTTGGGTGCGTGGAGAGTGAGGGTTGTGTCGACCGAGCTAGAATAACGATGAGCCTGGAGCGAGTCTTGCCATGTGGTGCTACCTGGGCACTTGGATATGGAATACCTGTGGTGGTTAAATGGTAATTGGAGGTGGCCCTGGGTGTGAACCTATGATGGGAGGAGCCCAGGGTGGAGGTGTTGTGGTGGCACGATAAATGGAAACCCTGATGAAGACATTCTGGCTTGGTCACCCCTAAGGACTTACCAGTACTCAGATTCACCGGGAATCCTTTACATCCCACTCGCCCTATATGGTGCGGGACGGTCGGACAACTTGGTAGAGCGATGCCACTACTGCTAGGCGAACGTGTGCAAGGAGGTACGGGGCGCGTGGTTTTCCGCCACACCCTTCCAAGACTTCAGGAGGCCTTGTGGACCCGGCTCTTAACATCCGGAGGGCCCCGGCTCTATCTACGACTCACAGTATCAGCCATCCCAGACTAGACTTGGGGTGTTCCAGGGCTGAGAGGTAGGGTGGCATCATTCTAGGCTAGCAAGCGGCCGAAATATGCCTAGACGGGGCACCGTCGAGGATGGCTATCTTGTGGGTATGTGAAACCTCTACAGAGTGTATGGTTGATCGATCGATACATATGCCAACTTGTCGGCTATGGACCTTTCCTGGGTTTCGCTTAAACTAGATAGGAGATGAGTCCTTCTTTTCTCCCTCTAGGGTTGGGGTATTTTCCGATCGTGAGCCTTGGGGCTGCGGGCCATTGAGACAAGGCCGAGAGGGAGTTGGCCTGTCGACCTGAGTGTGTGAGATGAGATAAGGTGTGGTGGTGTGGAGAAGGTTTGGGATGGATGGTTGGTGGATGGATATGGATGGTGTGGTGGTGAACGTGTTAAACATTGGATATTATTATTATAATACAATTGTTATTTACTTCTCATGCGCAAAGAATGCAAACCACAGCCAAATAATAGGATCGCCAGATCCCTTGTTTATCTTTTTCCACTAAAGCTCATCGGTGCTGACCATGGCCTGCACATATCTGGCGGTGTGCAGATTTCCTGCTTCTCAGAGATGCTGACTTTAGAAGGATTAGGAGGTCTCATGCCTACGCTCAAGTTTGGTTCGGAGATGGAATCTACGCTGCACTACGCCAACTCTGATGATGCCCGTGAAGGAGGAGCCTTCACTTGATAGTCTTCCGCTAGATTGACTCTGTAATAGGTGTGTTCCCCAGTGATGTAATATCTTGTATTCTTGTAATCTTACGATGTATGACTGTGACATAGACTGAAATATGATAATCTGATGGAATCAGTTCTTGGTTTCATCATATTATAATTCATTCTGTGGAATACCCTTCGTAGAAAATTGAGGATGTTTCACAAGGGCTGCAAAAATCCTAGGGTACGCATATGGTCTGCCTTAACTCTACCACAAGTATCGCACTCCGCGACATACTTGGTGATATCCTGCTTCATATTGGACCACCAATACAAGTGGCGCAAATCATGGTACATCTTGTTACTTCCTAGATGGATGGACAACTTGGAGTTGTGAGCTTCATCCAAAATTTTCCTTCTAAGCTCCCCACTTGACGGAACAACCAATCTGTTATTGAACCTCACTACACTTTGATCATCAATACTAAAATGAGGACCACGCCCATCGGCAATTAACTTCTTTATGTGAGAAATTCCTAAAGTATCCCGCCTTTGCTCGCTAATAATTTGCTCAAGTGAATTCGAGACTAGAGCAATGTGAGCTAGCACCACAGCATGGTTGAGAGACAAAGGTGTTTCTTCAACCTGATATGACTTCCGACTCAAAGCATCAGCTACCACATTAGCTTTTTTGGGATGGTAATGAACCTCCAAGTTATAATCCTTGATTAACTCCAACCATCTCCGTTGCCTCATGTTCAACTCGGACTATGTGAAAATATATTTGAGGCTCTTGTGATCCATAAAAATGTGTACTTTATTTCCCAACAAATAATGCCTCTAAATTTTTAGAGCATGCACCACAATAGCCAACTCTAAATCATGGGTGGGATAATTCACCTCGTGCTTTTTTAGCTGGCGTGAAGCATAAGCTATCACACGTCCATTCTGCATAAGCACGCATCCTAGTCCAATCCTTGAGGCATCACAATACACATCAAATGGCCTGTCAATATCTGGTTGGGCAAGAACAGGAGCAGAGGTAAGAAATTTCTTTAGGGCTTGGAAAGCTTCTTCACAAGCCAGAGTCCATGCAAACTTGACATCTTTCTGGAGCAACTTGGTCATTGGTTGGGCATGCTCTTCTTTGCTCTTAGAGTATATCAAAATATCATCAATGAACACCACTACGAACTTGTCCAACTCTGCCATAAAGACTGAATTCATGAGATACATGAAGAATGCAGGAGCATTGGTGAGACCAAAGGACATGACTAGGTACTCATACAGCCCGTACCTAGTAGAGAAGGTTGTCTTCGGTATATCTTGAGGTCTGATCTTGATCTGATGATACCCAGAACGAAAATCAATATTAGAAAACACCTTGGCACTCGCTAACTGATCGAACAAAGTATCAATACTAGGTAAAGGATACTTGTTCTTAATGGTTACCGCATTGAAAGGGCGGTAATCCATGCACATCCGCAAGGTACCGTCCTTCTTCTTTACAAAAATAGCTGAACAACCCCATGGTGAAGAACTAGGATGGATAAATCTCTTCTCCAATAATTCCTCTAATTGCTACTTCATTTTAGCAAGTTGTTTAGGAGCCATGAGGTAGGGATGCCGAGAAATAGGAGCAGTGCTAGGTTCTAACTCAATGAAAAACTCCACATTCCTATCTGATGGCAACCCAAGTAGATCTTTAGGAAAGACATCCATGAACTCACAGACCATAGGAATAGAGGCAAGATCAGGAGAAGCTTCAACATGAGCAGCAACAGGTAAGGCTGGATCTGAGGGCATAAGAAGAGACATCCTATCCTCGGAAGAAGGAAGCCGTAACTCAACAACTCTCTGCTTAAGATCCAAGACTACCCCATATACTCGCAACCAGTTCAGGCCCAGAATTGCATCTATGCCTTGCTGAGGCAGCACCATGAACTGAAGACAGTAAGTGTGAGTGGCTAACACTAATCCAACTATGTCCATCCGAGTATTAACGCACAACTACGCACCCGGAGTACTGATTCTATAGGCAATAGGTATAGCCATAAGAGATATATTATGCTTCTGTGCAAACCCCATGCTAATGAATGAATGTGATGCACTAGAATCAAACAACACATATGTTGGGTGGGAATCAATGGTAAACATACCAGCCATCACTGGTTCATTCTGTAAGATTTCCTCAGCCTCAGTGAAGTTAACTTGCCCAAAGCGGCTTACGGGCACCTTCTTCTTAATAATCGTTCGCTTGCTTAGACGGGAGTTAGCTGAAGGCTGGGAAGACTGTGCAGGCTGGTTCTGCGGACACTCCTAAGCATAGTGGCCCTCCTTGCCACACTTGAAACATGAAGCAGGCTTGTTCCCCTATCCCTGACGAGGTAGGACCTGCTGTCCCTGAGGCTGCTGTTGCACCTGCTGAGTAGGTGCACGATACTGAGTGGGAGGTGTCGGGTGGGTCTGCTAAGGTTGATGGAACGACTGCCCACCATAAGACTGATAAGGCACCTACCTGATAACCTGTACCTTCTGAGCCTACGAGTGACTAGAAGACCTAGTGATCACCCGCTTGTGCTTCCACTCAGCCTGAGAGTCATGCTGATGTCCCTCCATGGCAATGGCAGCATTCATTATACCACCAAAAGTCTGGTAGTTCCCTATGTACAATTCCTTCTACAAACTACAAGATAGGCCGTGATAGAAATGGTCCCTCTTCTTCTCATCAGTGTCGACGTGGATCCCAGCATACTGTGCCAGATGGTTGAACTTGTTCATGTAATCCATTACAGACATGCTCCCTTGCTTCAGGTCTAGAAACTCTGTCAACTTCCTGTTCAACACACCAGCAGGAATGTAGTATTCTCTAAAAGTAGCAGTAAACTCCTGCCAAGTCACACGGTGATCCACCAGCTGCATGGCATTGAACTTGTCCCACCATGCACTGGTAGAACCCAACAGCTACAGTGCTGCAAAGCACACCTTCTGCTCCTCAGTTACAGTGAGTAGCATAAACTTCTACTCTAGAATACGAAGCCAATGCTCCACATCTAAAGGCTCAGCAGTCGGCGTGAACATGGGTGGGTGCATCTTCAAGAAATCCTAGTAAGAATAGGGCCCCTCGGGACCATGGGCACCACCCCGTTCCGGCCATTGCCTCTGTGGCCCCCACAGGCGAAACCATCAATCACCTGGGCTAGCATCTCCAAGTCATGAGCTGACTCACACCGAGTAGCCAGCATCTCCGCCATCATCTCCACATGGGTCATCGGAGGTGGTGGTGGTGGAGGAGGAGGAGCCAGAAATGGGGCCTCATGGCTATTCCCATTGTTGTTGCCAATGCCCTCATCGTGACCATTATCACCCGGGTTCACCCCAGCACTGGTACTCCCATGACCAAACATCAGGTTCATCTGTGAACAGATAGGTTCATCTGTAAATAGATAGGGACCAACCATTAAGGACAACCCTCCATATTAGGAGCAAGATATTAGAGAAATGATAAGACATTTACTAAAGCATTCTTTTAGGTTATCCTATCAATTCACTAATCCAAATTATACGTGTAGGGGGGAGTTTAGTTTAAGCAAGATTCTGTTTTCATGATACATGCATCGGCCTACCCGTTCCCTCAAGCCAGAATATAGCGGCATTCGCAAAAAATTTTGGCACATCGCACACTCACTTTCCGCTTACTAAACGATTCTTACGCAGCATAAGTTAGTGTACCTGTAGAAAACTGATTAGATAAAACCAGTGCCGCTATCCTAAATAGACCATATTGCTAGGGCTTATACTTATTTACATAATTTTATCGCATCCTATTTTTTCGCAAAACTTTTGTTGGTCAAATTTTAGGTTTTGAAAAGAGTTATGAAACTCGTAACTCATTATTGGCTCTAGTACCACCTGTGGCAGAACCGCCTGAAATAACACACCTTCGGAGGTGCTCATCTTCCACCAGAACTAAGCACCCCGAAAGCAAGCTACATCGGGTGGATTTCGTCGAGCACACCCCAAGGGAGAACTCAAATAATCCATGTTTTTCCTCTAGGATCCAATAATGAGAATGAGTTTACAATACTTAGTCCATTTCATACAACCAGAGTTCTTAGAAATACCTTATTACAGTACCAAGTTTAGAGTGTGGAATTTAAACAGCATAATTACAATAAACATCTAACGGTAGAATACAAGGATCCATCTGTGCCCACCAGAAGAATCCTCCACACAACAGCTACTCTTCAAACTACACCTGCAATAGGGGTAAATAAACCCTGAGTACATGAAGTACTTGCAAGACTTATCCGACTAGTGGGAATAATTTCCCGACTCCAAAGGATATGATAAGCTTTATGGGTTGCTGGGTGTACTTTTCGCAAAAAACATTACTAGTAGTGGATCCTTATGTATGTTTCTTATTAGCAGTCATGGTTAGTTCATTATCTAGCCATTCTATGTAAGCACCTGTTCTACTTTCAAGCAAGAGTTGAGCAAACAGATCCATTTCACCATCTTTCATCTTCCAGTTCTTACTACAGTGCTAGACTGTAGACAAGTCATACCGGATTACCCGGCGATTCACAAATCAATGTGTAAAGCTGGGTACCCCGAAACACACGCCCCGCTTGTACCCCAGGCACAAGCAAGACCAACTCACCACTCTCCTATCAAGGGGTCTAGCTCCCGGTCCAAACATGGACTCCAAGCCCCCACACACGAGTCCTAGACTCAGTTCGGTGCTTAGACCACCATCCCTGCCTCCAATCAGTCGGTCCAGAAAGAGCCGGAACCCATGATTAGAGAGCAACGAGCCTTCCCTGCTCCCATAAGCAAGTATGTGCTCAGGATAATAAGTCTATGACTTGCCTAGAACCCAATGCAATGGTTGGTCCTTAATCGGCATGGACAGGAAAAATAGTATAACCAAGCTATGCCCTGTTGGCCACGGGACACAACCTCTTACACCCACCAATACCCCTACCATATCCCTGCCTGGTCTCCATTTTTCCTTTCACCATTTTATCATGAGAGTGATAATAATAATCACCTATTGTGAGTAACGGTAGGTTACTCACGCTACCAAAAAACCTAAGCATAGCAGCTACTTGACCTAAGCTAGTAAGACTCATAGGTAGATATATCTATGCATGTAGTTTCACTATAACTCCTATAACATAAATGCACATCATATATATATTTCCAGTGATTATTCAAAATAAGGGTTATGCACCACGGCTTGCCTTGGGCAGGCATGGTGTCAACTCAGTCAGTCAGTGGTGGCTTCGGGACCTCCTCCTGCACGAGGATTTCCCCCTCATACTCTTCAATCACCTCCTCGTACTCCTGCACGCCCACGGTCATGAACTCCACCAACTCGTTCTCTACATGCATGCAATGATGATGCAACACTCACTATTAAGGCAACAACAATTCTTAAAGTAAGAATACATCTACTAAGCCACTAAGCTAGCTCTAATGACTAAGATACTGAGCTAATCATCATTCCCATCAAACCAACGGGGTTTCGCCTACAAGTGCTACTTAGCAACTAAAATATATTCTTACTCTTATTAATGATTTCCTATATACTACAACAAGGAGTACTTAGCTACCATACTTCTCAACATATTCTAAGGCTACAAAAATTACAGTGAGCTCATAATAATACAATGAACCTACTATAAAAATTTCATGGTCAAAGCTATTACCAATTTGCCACAAAAATTCCTACAAAAATAATCTAAATAATGCTAAGCTTTCCTAAATAAATTAATGGACCTAACATTCTCACAAATAAATGTAAACTAACTACATCAACAGATAGATCACATTTTTATGAACATAACAAATTTTGCTTCACTATTTTTGTACATCTACAGAATTTACTATAATTTCTCATAGTTTAGCTCAGAATCTAAATTATAAAAACACTAACTAATTCTTTTCAGAAAAAGAAAATGGCAAAAGAGCCTAGTGCGGCCCAACATGGGCTCAGCCCACGCATGAAAGTGGCCCGCGACGAAGGAGCCCACGCTCGCCGATGATCCTACAACAGAGACCCTACGTTTTCCCAAAACCACACCTAGGTCCTAGCACTATTCCCTACCCTCACGGACACTCTTCACTTACCCCCTGCACTTAATCGAATTTCTGCAAAAATGTCCAAAGGGACAGAGCACGTGGTGGCGTGGTGCACGGCGGCACTAGTGGCCACGTCGACCACCAGAGATGCATGTCGGCCCATCCAGCGGGACGACCAACACCCTAGACCTAACCGGCAACACTAAGCGGCCGCAGGAGCAGTGGGGACTCACAGGCGAGTGCAGCCACAGCACGTAGCCGCTCATGATGGCGACATAGCCACTCCAGCGACATAAGACCACTACAGGATCAACCGTCCAGGGCATGAGCACTAGGAACTTACTACAGACCTGGCCGTAGGGTCGGTTGAAATAGAGGAAGGCTGTGATGGGCCCTCCACGAATGACCAGACGATCACGGTGGCGCTCCATGGCGAGCACACCTACGACGATGGCGCGGGGTAGTAGCAACGGCTTTGTGGGAGTGCGCACTGCGAAGGGGATGCTAAGGCGGTGCTAGTGGCATAACTGGAAGAACCGAGGAGGCTGTGTGGAAGGAGTAATTCGGGGCGACCCAAATCGGCCATAAGATGGCCGGCGAAGGGGAAAGCTCCGATTCGGCTTGGTAGCTTCCCGAATCAATGCGAGACGCGACTGCGAGGACAGAGGACTTCAAGGTGGGGTCAGAGGCGACAGGCAACAGGTGGAGGTGACCTCACCCTACCGATTGGCCACGGCGTCGTGATGGCGAGTGCGACAAAGGAACAGGAAAGGAGGGGGCAGCTCGTCTCGGCACGACGCAAGTTATGGCAGGTGGTTGGGGGAGCTGCGACTAGGTGACGGTGCAGTGCATGTGGAAGAGCAACAGCAGCCAACACGGCCATGTGCCATCGCTGTGAGGGCACACATGCGTGCACAGCAATGCCCATAGACCGGCAGATGTGATGACAACGAGCAGCCACGTGCGCAGCAGCGGCTAGAGCTACAGCGGTGGGGGCAGTGCGGAGGCAGAGGCAGCAGCAGCATCGCAGCGAGGGAAGAGGGCAATGGGGTGCACACAGGGCAGAGGCGGCTAGGGCTGGCCCCGCTAGTGCCCAGCAGGAAGCAGCTACGGCCGGCTGGCCAGCGGCACCAACTGGCCGAGGTCGGCCAAAGCCAGGCCAAGCAGGCCTAAAGCTACTACGCACGGAATTTAAAGCGTGTATAAAAACTAACCTAACTCAATTTAGGTTTCCCCCATCCAAACCATGACATAGGTGATCTATAGGGCTATCAACTAATGCCAAAACATGGTACCCTCTTTTAGCCAAATTAACATGAATTAACTCTCAAAGATAGCATTGCCTTTACATTACTAGACAGAGAAATTCTAGAGTTTGAAGCTAGATTTAATTTAGAATTCAATTTCCAAACTATTACCAATACTAGCTAGAAGTATTATTTTTCTAAAGGAAGAGTTGCATTATCATCTACAAAGTTTGTACCTCAAACTTTATTAAGGTGCCACACATATGTTTTATAATATTTTTGCTCAATAAAAATTGGTTTACAACCCTACTTGATAATTACATGAATCATGGAACAACTTTCCGATTAACATTCTATTGATCCTTCTACGTTATGACACTTCATCTACTCATTTCACCACATGCATTAACACACAAATATGATGCTCATGGCATGTTTTAGTGGATGCTTTATGGTGTAACACTGAGGGTGTTACAAAAAGAGAGGCATACTTGCATCACATAATATTTCTAAGTCAAAAACCGGATCCAAGGAGAGGCAAGCCATACACTTTAATCAAGAAGTGCAAGTGTGTGGAAATTAAACTCATTTTAGTGTAGACTCCTTTTTCATGATCCTCTCCCTCTTTGCTTTTTTTCATTTTAGAAAACATGGGCTATCTTTTCTTCTCTTTTTTCTCTCTCTTGCCTTTTGGCATGGACATTATTTGTCTCTTTTTTCCTCGCATGCTTTTTTAGCATGGTTTTCTCTTCTTGCTTTCTTTACGCATGACTTTTTTTTCTCTGTTTGCATAGCCCACATTTTCTTTGGCAAAGGAGGATTTTTGAGATAGAGGGTCATTGTTGATGGTCAGTAATATCAATTATAAACCATCAACATAACCTGCATTTATATTTAATTCCATCACCAAACATGGGTATAAGGGTTTGAACTAATGAATTCCACGAGCTTTGGTAAATATTTGTATGCAGGAGGATTTATCCTAAAAATAGCTCTCGGGACCACTGTCATACACTCCAAACAAGCAAATTGATGACAACAAGTGATTCAACCCGCGAAAATTACGAAAGACAACTTTAGAGAAGGTTCCAGAAGAGACCACACCGAAGCTTGGGCCAAATGGCCACGAAAGTGGGCTGGCCGGCCAGCCTACAACGGAGCCTGCTCGCCCTCCGCCGCCTCGTACTCCTTCGTACGATCTACACCATTGATTTTAAGGTAGTTTTAGGTCGGTTTATCCAACGGTGGTCGAGAGAGTTGACGTGGATCGATGATATGGTGATTCCTTGCCCCCTACTCCACCTCGATTCCTTGCCCCCTACTCCACCTCGGCCTATATATAGCAGCTCCTACCCCCCTCCCTAGGAGCTATCTTGGAAACCCTAATTCATATCTCTCATTCAGATCAACACACACCAGGAGGATTAGATCTAGAGCTCTCCAATGTAGTAGATTAGTAGCTCGGCAAAACCTTGTATCTTCACTTCTATATCTTGTAAGACTTATTATCAATTTATCATATTCCTATCTATATGGCTATTCTTACTTTGAAGATATATCTTGCTTAGTTGAGGTTATCTTCACTTTTGTGTGTGAGTTCATGGAGCGCTTAGCCTGCTAGTTTATCGATTGGGCTAAGTAGCCGAGCCTCATGTAAGCATGGTGCTTATACGATGCTCTGCCTATGAGTACACCTTGTTCTCTAGTTGTGTGGTAGCACTGGGAGGTGACAGCCCCATCTATCTTTTGTAGTCCATGCCAAATTGAATAGGGTCTTAAATTGTAGGACTGTAGTCGCGTCAGTAGAGTGATCCTTTGCGGTGCTCCACCGTCTAAGCAGCGACCCAAAGTGCACAAGAGTAGAGTGAGTCTTACCTATAGTTAGGTATATATATACTATGATCCTGTAATAAGAATACCATAGGAATCTACCTCACCCTTTGTTATCCTGAGTTAACTAGTTTACATCATATTAATGATCTATCCCCTGAGTGTCATTATTCTTAATTCCTATCATTACCTTTACCCCTTGCTCTAGCTGTGATGGTATGTTGACTGATAGATACTCCTTTGATATTCAATAATATTTACTCCATTATTTCTCTATGGTAAAATATAAATAACGATACCTAGAATACTCCTGGTAAAATGCTACAATGGTATTCTGTGTGCTTGCGGAATCCTTCATATTCTATTTGCGTTCATATACAATGGTATTCTATGTGCGCTACAAGCATTTTTGGTGCCATTGCCGGGGAAACAATTGGCATAAAGATTTAGATCATTAACATACCACTAGCTTTAGTAGGATTACCCCTGTACTGTTGAATTGTGAAATAAGATAGGACAACAGACGCCGTTTCGACCTTCCGGCAAGCTTCCACAAGAAAAGAAGAAATATTGAAGAACCCTAGGGTGCTTGAACATTCAAAGATCCATCAATACTAGAACTCTGCCATCTCACAGGTTTGTATAGACATATATATATTCTCTAACCATGTGTAGATTGGAGAAAAGGTCGATGTCACAAGAATTCAAATCATATCTCAAGTGACGAATACAAACGTTGCACTACTCACAAATTCCATCATGTGAGTCATAGTAAGTATGATCAAGAAAGGTGAGATAGTCTTGCTCATGGACTTAAAACTTAATGAGTAGTTATTTTTTTAAACTTTTTGCGTTCCATTGCATGTTTACTTTGAATAATCCATGCATCCACTCTGTTTAGTCTAAATTTTCCCATATCAAATCCACAACATGTTTAGTTCTGTTCAATATATCCATCCCACTTGCATCTTTATTAAATAAAGAAAAAAATATAGACACATGAAGGTCCAAGTATAAAAAAAGGGAAAAATGTGAGCACATGAAGGCTCGTGCTTGGTAAAAAAAATCTCTAACTATGATCATGCTCTTTCATCTCTATTTCTATAAGGCTTTCATTAGACCTTTGTTTGCTATAGTATGTTTAGGTTTGGAAGTATATTTATACATCTTTTAAAGTAAGCATGGTGCTTAGTTTAAATCAAGAGGTGTGTGATCTTATTTTAAAGGCTTTTTAAATTAAGCGTGGTGTTTAGGTTAAAATGCCTTCCTTAATCAAATTAGACATGGAGTTTAGTTTGGTTATTGAACTAAAACTTGTTGAAGTAGATACTAGTTATTTTGTTGGACTAACCCCTGTAGAAAACTCTCAAACTTAAATTGGGAAAGTCCTGAGATAAATTCACACCGGAGATGAAGCAAGGCATATGATGAATCCAAATAACTTTGCACAAAGAAGATCCAGCTCATTCTTCATGGAAGGAAGAATTATGAGTATTAAGGTTTATTCACTTATCTTTTGTTGAAAGTTATCTTTACCTTGAACCATGCTAGAGTGCAGCAAACACATAAAACATGATAAACAAGATCTATGCTAAGGTAATAATAGAAACTATTTTTTCATTAGCATAGATGAAAATCATAAAAATTATGGACAACAACCCATGTTTGAAATTCATTGTATTCCCGCGGGTATGTCTCCAGTAATATTTTGCAGGAAGAATCAATAGAAGCTATGCATGTTCATAGTTTGGTATGAACCTGCAAAACCAAACCAAACTGCCACTTTAGAAATGGAACAAAAAGGAAGAAGACGAGTGCCATAAAAAGCACTCACGCATAGGAAGTGGATAGAAAAATCGATGGGCAATGAGTAACATCAAAGACAACATAGCTTTGAGCCTTCCCAAGACTCAAGCTAGGATGCTGATGAGAAACAGAATGCAACTCACCTTTTATTAGTCAGAATATGCCTGTTTTCATCATCTTTGAAAAGACCAGCTCGCACGTCGACAGTAAGGACTAGGATGACAAATGCCACTACCTCATGGCATTCATCCTCATATCAACAGACTTTAGTAATCAAGGGTGGTATGCCGATGGTATCTCGTGGAATCATGAACAACAATGGGCACAAGAAGACATCCTAAAGTCATTAGGGATGAAGCTTCATGCAAGTTCCAATGAAGTTCCTTCCTTGACCATCAAGACGGCTGGCATAACAAAGAAGAACAACTCTCTACCATGCCGTTAGACAATCAAGGAGGAACTTGAGTTTGCATCTCCAATAAACCCCAACTCGTCCACCAAGAATCAACAAAAATCCAAAAAGGTTGATGGAATAAGAGCATGCAATTGTCTATATCCTCATCTCTAGGATTAGATGGTGCAAAGAAAAGCTAAAAGGAAAGATCCTGCTCAACAGACCACAAGCCCTCACTGATGTGTAAATCGGGCCTCCTTCAAGAATACAATAATGAATGGAGCAGAAGGTGTAAACAAAATGCCAAGATTCACAAAAGAAAGAACAAAAAGATGGTATGATAAAAGGATGAGAAAGAAGGAGTGTGATATAGGAGACAAGATGCTCATAAATAGTGAATAGCCCAAGCAAGAAAAGCTTCAAGCAGGAAGAAAAGAACCACCACAAGTCATCTACCCTTCATCACATGGTGTCATCATGCTCCAATGATGAAGGTAACATCTTAAGGTAAGTGGTCTTTAGTTAAAAAGCTTTCCTTTGATCTTGCTATTTACACAAATGAAGAAACAAACATGTTTGAGTTACAACTTTGCTTGATCTAACCTGATTAACTCAACATGTCTTGTTCCTTAAGTTTGTTCATAGCACCACTTTCTTGATCTTAGTCTTAACCAAATGAGCTAAAATGCTGCTTAATTTATCCTTGGAAGATAGTTATAGTCATGTAAAGTTTGATTCATTATAGACAGTTCTTCCATAGGTTAAGCAACTCAACTCTTTTTGTCTAATGTATTCAAATGCCACATTCATACTCATCCTTTTGATCTTATCACCCATGTTATAAGAATGAACAATGCACATAACGTCAACCTTAACATAATTTGATGTGCCTAAGGTTAGAGAAGAATAAATGAAGTTTTGGTTCTGTTGGTGTTTTTCGACCAACAGAGCCCATGCACTTGATCTCTACCTTGTCTTTATGAACATAACACACTTTGAGCAAAGTGTAGGGGAATCGATCCCTCAAATTCCACAAGTTTTGAACCAGGAATAACGATGCACACAAGATGTTGCTAGCTTCTCTATTGATGATTGAATGTGAAACACTGAACAAGGAGGAAGAACAAGCTAAGAAGGATGAACGTATCAAACCAAAATCAAATTCAAACCCAAAATGGATTTGGCAGAAGAAGGTAGCACTACCATTAGAAGGGCCACTACGGAGGCACCACCACAAGAGTCCTCGTCCTCAAGAGTGAACCGAGGTACTCGATCAATAAACAAGACTAGAGAGAAGTCCTATCCAGAGGACTCAAAAATCCAAACCCTCGCCGGAAGGTAACATCGGTAGTTATCCATATTTACTTTCTCGCATTGCATGGATGCTTTTTCAGTTTAACATATTTACTTTTCTACATCAGCATTGCACTAATGAAAGAAAAGAAAATAAAAATTCCATCATTACATTATAAAAATACTAAAGCCCCATGTGAAAAAACATTCACTATGGTGGCATAAATAAATAAATACCATGCATATATTGATTTCATTTCCTACATGCATCACAAAAATAGAAAATCTAAAAATATTAGATAGACATCCTATTAAAATTGTGCCAATAGAAAAATTTGTCTAAACCCACCGGAGCAACTAATCTCCAGATGGCTGACCACTAACCCCTGATGTTAATCCGTTCCACGAGTAAGTTCACCCGATAGTGTTCATCTCGCTCCCCATGGGTAATAACGACATCCACTGGGAAAACTACTCTGAGAAGGATCACTCAACTTCAACATTCGACCACGACAACATCCATCTTGGGGAAGAAGGGCATCCCCCATGTATCTAGATAAGTATTTCTTTCCCTTTTGTTTTATTATTAGTGAGTTTGCTTCATGATAGTTAAAAAAAGAAAAGATGGATAACAAACTAAAACAAAATAAAAAGAGTGTGTCTTGTTTGTTTTCATTTATATTTAAGAGCTGTATAAAATAAAGAGGAATCAGAATAATCTCTTGAATGGAAATAATGAATAGTTGCTCTGTTGTAATTCCTTTCAAGTACCTAGTTTTTAGCCTTAAATTCTCCCAAGTTTTGGATAAGATTGTTTTGATATAAAGATTTACTCTGAACTCGAAACTCAGGGTAGCAGATGCTTGATCTAAGTCTAGGTAATTGACGGATATGATATGAGAAGGTCTGAGCTACTATTTATCTTGTTCCTAATAACACTAAAGCTCTAGAGATTTACTTTTTGAAAAAACACATAAATACTACATGATGAGTTCCTATATGACAAAGCTTGAATTCCCACCAGAGCCATACATGTTATTTAGGCTAGGAAAACTTCCACATATATGCTGCTTGATTGTGCATTGAGTTTTGTCAAGCTTTGTTGACCCTTATGAGAGGTTTGTCATGCTTTTAAAATGAAGATCACATATACACCACCCACATATGCACTACTCCTACACTGGGAGTAGGCACAAAAACATGCCATTCCACCTAGATCCACTCAAAAAAGTTTTACTCCTACACTAGGGGTGAACACAAAAACATGTTTGTTAGGTTTTCCATCCACCAAATAAATGCTCCAAGTTCTCGTTGCTATCTCTCAAAAGTTCTGTTGCAAAAAAGAGACATGGGGCTATGCAAAAGTTATTCATAAAAAAGAAAAAAAGGAGTTGAGAAAAAATGGACAAGTGTTCGAGATATTTAAAACAATGGGTACTTAGATGACCGCCTGAAAAGAAAAAAAGAGATAAATAAGATAGCCCCTGTTCTCTCGCAAAAATATTTCCAAGTTTTAAGAGAGAGATATATTTTCAAGGAGCATAGTAGAATTAGGTTAGCCACCACATATATCCACCCCATACATCTACACACATGCATATCTTGATTTAATTGTATGACTCATTTCTCTTTGGATCCGAGGTTTGACTTTATAATATATGCATTGCAAGTATGCTCTAGCTTTCTCCCTACCTATGAATTCCACATAAGATTTAGTTGTAGGAAGAGAAAGGCATAACATCTTTATTGCCTTGGTGAGGATCCACAAATGCCACATATATTGAGAGACTTGAGAGTGTCATACATAGGAATCCCTAAGTTTTATTTTGAAAATTAATAAAAACTCTAGAACAATGGTGGAACAAAGAACTTGAGACATAGTGCTTGACTTGATCGATCTATCTTTCAATTGCTCAAGACCCAAGTAAAGGCTAAGATGCCCCATGGTTGAACATAATATGGGTATGTTTGAAAGTCAGATCAGTTTATTCTAATCCGGAGGAGAATTCTTGATTGAATGCATGTGTACTTTTGAGGCGTGAAAACATTGTAGCAACTCATGATCCATTGCTGAGTTTAGCTTTGCTCAGGGACTGACAAAGGTTAAGCTTGGGGAAGCTTGTTGACGGTCACTAATATCAATTATAAACCTTCAACATAATATACATTTATATTTAATTCCATCACCAAACATAGGTATAGGGGTTTAAACTAATGAATTCTACGAGCTTTGGTAAATATTTGTATGTAGGAGGATTTATCCAAAAAACAGCTCTCGGGACCACTGTCATACACTCCAAACAAGCAAATCAACGACAACAAGTGATTCAACCCACGAAAACTACGAAAGACAACTCTAGAAGGTTCTAGAAGATACCACGCCGAAGCTTGGGCCAAACAACCATGAAAGTGGGCTGGCCAGCCCAGCCCATAGGCTGGCCAGCCTGCCACAGAGCCCGCTCGCCCTTCGCTGCCACGTACTCCTTCCTACGATCTGCACCATTGATTTTAAGGCAGTTTTAGGTTGGTTTATCCAACAGTGGTCGAGAGAGTTGACGCTGATCGATGATGTGGCATTTCCTTGCCCCCTACTCCACCTTAATATCTTGCCCCCTACTCCACCTCGGCCTATATATAGAAGCCCCTACCCCTCTCCTTAGGAGCCATCTTGGAAACCCTAATTCATATCTCTCATTTAGATCAACACACACCAGGGGGATTAGATCCAGAGCTCTCCAATGTAGTAGATTAGTAGCTCAGGAATGAGGGTCGAGTTGAGCTCATGCTCAAGTTCCGGATCTAGTCTTAGAGGCTCGGTAAAGCCTTGTATCTTCACTTCTACATCTTGTAAGACTTATTAACAATTTATCATATTCCTATCTACATGGCTATGCTTACTTCGAATATATATCTTGCTTAGTTGAGGTTATCTTCACTTTTATGTGTGGGTGCTTAAAGCGCTTAGCTTTCTAGATAATCAATTGGGATAAGTAGCCGGGCCTTGTGTATGCATGGTGTTTATACAATGCTCTGCCTATGAGTGCACCCTATTCTCTGGTTGTATGGTAGCAGTAGGAGGTGATAGCCCCGTCTATCCTTTGTAATCCACACCGAATTGAACAAGGTCTTAAATTGTAGGACTGTAGTCGCATCAGTAGAGTTATCCTTTGTGATGCTCCACCGTCTAAGTGGCATCTCGAAGTGCACAAGATTAGAGTGAGTCTTAACTATAGTCGGGTATATATATACTATGATCCTATAATAAGAATATCATAGGAATCTATATCACCCTTTATTGTCCTGAGTTAACTAGTTTATAGTATGTTAATGATCTATCCCCTGAGTGTCATTATCCTTAGAGTCTATCATTACTTTTACCCCTTGCTCTAGCTATGATGGTGTGTTGACTGATAGATACTCCTTTGATATTCAATAATATTTACTCCATTGTTTCCCTGTAGTAAAATATAAATAACGATACCTGGAATACTCCTGGTAAAATGTTACAATGGTATTCTATGCGCTTGTGGAATCCTTTATATTCTATTTGTGTTAATAAATACCAACAGTCATGACATGAATGGAGTTTTTTTATATATATATTTGGTGGACGGATGGCATGTTTTTGCACAACTCTCAGTGTAAGAGTCGGCATATTATATCTAGGTGTACGTGAATCTTGATCATGGGTGCATGACAAGAATCTCTCAAGGGTCACAACAATTTGACAAAGCTCAACTTGATAACAAGCAACATATGTTTCAAGGTTTTACAAAGTGTAATATCATATGGCTTTAGTAGGATATTTCACCATTGAGGATAAGTAGTGTTATAAATTTTGAAGTTATAGTAAAAATAGAAATTCTCCAAGAGCTTACATAGAAAAGATAGGATTTCTTTAGTCTTTGCCATATCACACTTCACAACAACTTAATTGACATGTTTTCCTAATAGAGATGTATCCACAAGTAACAAGTATATGAACTTGGAATAAAGTTTATGCCGGCCAACCTTTATAAAGTCAAGTTCATAGTTTGGCATGATTTTATTTCTCATTTTTAAGTCTGATTGGCATATTTGAATTTTTTGGAAATAATCAAATTTATAGGATCATGGGTGAAAAAATAGAGTGCAAATTAGCATGCCCGAGAGGTTGCATGGACTACTACAAATTGACTTATCACTATCGCCACTTTCACTGCCGTAGGAATAGAAGTGACTGTGTTGTACTTCCACCGCCGGTTGGATCGATAGCGAGGCCTCCTAATGAAGGAAACTGACAGTTGAAACTTCTACCACCCATGGGTAACAATAGATGCGGCAGTGGTATTTTCTCCATCGCATGAAAAGTGGAGCCGACTGGATAGGCATTCTGGCCACTGGCCCTATAGCGTGACTTATTTCCCCATTTCCCAACTACCCACAACACAGTTGCATCACCATTCCACTTCTCCACCTTCAAGGTTAGCGCATTGTTCCTCTCTCCATTGCATGCCTCATGTCACGCCGCCACCACCTCTAGCACGGCCAGTGCATTGTTCCTCTCACAATTTGTGTGAACCATTGAACGCCTCGCGCCACGCCGTCGTCAGATCCAAAGACAAGGGTATGCTTTCGCACTTCATTGATGGATCTTTATCGGATTATTTTCCTCTTTAGTGATCTCATTACTAAGGAAGCTCTCATCCTACTGCACAATGACGATCGTAGGCTCTTTGAAATGGAGGCGGCCCCCAACAACAGGAACGCACTGGCTAGCCTCATAGAGGATCTTGTTCTAGAGATCCTCCACTGCCTCCCCGCCTGCTCCTTGTTCTCCAGCAAATGTGTCTATCGCTCCTGAAAGCGCCTCATCTCCACAACCATCAGGTGCAGTCCCAGACTATGGTCGGCTTCTTCTATGACAGTGAGAATGGCAATCAAAACTTCACCAGCGTCTCTAGTGTATGCCTCCCCTCCTTCGAATTATTGCCCTTCAACCCTGGCAATGTAGCTATCTCAGATTGTTGCAATGGCCTCATCCTATGCTAGTGCCTTGGGGCTGATGGATACCACTATGTCGTCTACAATCCAATGACCTAGAAGTTTAATATACTACCACCTAGCATCCATGATGTTAGCCATTCTATTGGTGAGGCTCACTTGGGATTCGATCTGATAGCCTCCTCGCACTTCCATGTGATTGAGTATGTGGATATCGACGGTTTGTGCACAGGTGTGGAGATCTACTCATTTGAAACTACAGCATGCATCTATAAGGAATCTGAATGGGGCATGGATACTGATGTGACATTTTACAGACAACCAAGTGTGTTTCTTAATGGTTGTCTACACATTATGGGGCACTCTAGGGGTACTCTATGATACTTGCTGTGGATATGGAGGGAAACGCATGGAGGAAAAATGATAGGCCTAGTGGTCTTCAACACTCCATGCATCAAGCTCAAGGTCACTTGTGTGTATGTACTGTTGCTGGTTCTATTAATTCCAAGCTTTCAATCTGTATCCTTGAAGACTTTGGTACAAATAATTGGACATTGAAGCATACGGTCAACACGCGGATCTAGTTTGGAAGGATTAATATTAGATTTATTTTTGTGGATTGGGTTGCCGAGTACACTGTGATTACAGTTCACCTAGAATGGAATATGATCTTCTTTGTTGGGGAGGATGGAACAATCATCGCATATGACATGGACCGTAGAAGAGTTCATGTCATCCCTACCCGTGTCTTTCAGTATGTTAGACATAGCGTTAAAAAAGAGTTCAACTGCAAACCATTCTATCTTCCTTATGTTCCCTTGTTCTTAGAATCATTAGCAGAGCAGTAAATAAAGCTGCATTTGATGTATCTCTCTATCATGCATTTTAAATGGACCAATGTTGTTTGCTTGTCTATGGACATGTTAATTTCCTCAATGATGGATGTTGTCGTTATTTTAGCTAAACTAGTTTGCCATCTTTGTTTTGTTTGTAAATTGAATTATTTATTTGGTGCACACATGCATTATGGTGGTGTTACAATAACATTTCAACACCAACGACTCCTCTGCTTGACTTTTAATAGACAGACACGGTCATGTGTACTATCTTCTGCTTGGCTTTTAATTTAATTCCTCACAAAAATGTGACGTGAGACTTGATCGGATGAACTCTGTTATGTGATGAATATGGAATTAAACATCAATTCTCGGTGGTGTGATAGCTCCCGTCGCCGTTTCATTCGGTGCTTCAGCGTTAGTAGCGCGAAGAGTACTGTAGTAGAACACTTATATTGAATTACAGAGTACTTTCCTAACTAATTCATAGTAGAACACTTATATATTGAATTACGGAGTACTGTAGTAGAACGCTTATATTAAAGAGTACTATAGTTGAACACTTATACATAAAATCAAAACCTAACTAATAATTTACTCTCGCATGTAAAGAGTGAATTAGTTTTCCATTCCAATTGCCTTTTCGAACAAAATAATTTTGTGGTGAAGCCTACAGCCCTCGCTGCAAAACAGAGTCATTCGTTCCCATCCTTTTGGAATACTGCAGTTGCTGCCTGGGCATAGAAGATCGCCGCGCACCTGTGCCGGTGGCGACGGTGGCTACTTATTATGCCACCACGTCGTTTCATGGATCACGTTCGTGGACACCTCATGGCACAGCCGACACCCCTTGTCGCTTAGGCGCCTACTTGTTGGTCCACTGCCGCCACCGCCCATGATTCTTCCTCGCCCTCGACCTGTCTTATGTACCGCCTCATAGTGTTGTCGTTGCCGGCACCACCATTGTACCTATAGAGGAATATGGTGACCAGATAGGCTGCCACATTATGCCCGCCATTGGCGGCGTGGGTGAGATAGTCGAGGCATGGCCAGGGGCTATGGTTTTCCATGAATACGGTTTGTATCTCGGTGAGCAAGCAAGCCTCTGGGTTGCTGACTTGGGTCAGCCTAGCAAGCATGGTGAAGTAGTTGACACGGTCGTTCGACGACCTCGCCCTGCGTCTGCACCGATCCACTACCACACACCGACCGACAATGGGGTCACCGTAGATGTGGTGCATGGACGAGCACGTCGCCCATAGGCTGTGGTGGTCGTCCATGGGCCGCTCTGAGCTCACAGCGAGGTGGCCGGTGATCTCAATTTGCACCTCGGCAAGGAGCGCCATCAGCGACGTGGGGTGCCACTTCGCCACCATGATTGCCGACATGGATGGAGGTACGGTGTGTGGACGGCGCGACGTAAATTGATTGAGGAGGATTTTTTTGGGG
The DNA here is from genome assembly GCA_904845875.1 of Miscanthus lutarioriparius. Taxonomy (NCBI): domain Eukaryota; kingdom Viridiplantae; phylum Streptophyta; class Magnoliopsida; order Poales; family Poaceae; genus Miscanthus; species Miscanthus lutarioriparius. The sequence goes on along the minus strand of CAJGYO010000019.1, from coordinate 38,472,074 downwards.
GGATTTGTTTGAGGAGTTATTGTGATGAAAGTTTGTTTCCCGGTTATTTAAAGAGTATCGTCCGGCCACGCAGTGCATTGTGCCACTTGATCTTGGACATTGGAGGCGATCTCGATGGCGCATATCCCACAACATCATTGTTGGGTACAACGTGTTCTTACATGTGAATGGCACTCCTAATTGATGACCAATGTGGCAGTTCCTTTTCCAATGTTTTGGAATGCTTTGGGTATGCTGCTAGGCCAAACGACATGAAATACACGCCTTGGGAACTTGACGCTGCCATGTGAATGGTCGCCATTGAATGGATGTGTTGGGTATGCCGCCAGGTGAGGCGACGGGAAATATGCGCCTAGGGAAGTCGACGTTGCCATGCGAATCATCGCCATTGCTTCGTATAAGAAGGGGGTGTGATGTGTTGCTTTGTCTATCTAAACTTGCAAAATTTTGCAGTTGATCTTTCTCTTTCTTTCTTCCACTTCCTGCGCTAGCATGGCAGGCCACAGTGACTCTAGAGCGGAAACTCAGATTCAGACAAGGCTAAATTCAAAGAGAAGGAGAGTGAGATCCTACTTGGCCTCTCTAATGGAGGCGTCAGGTTTCGTGGTCATGGCGAGGGCACCTTTTTGTGTCCTTTTTACCGTGGCAAGAAAGTGCCATCATGGAGTCTTCATGAGTTGCTGCAGCACGCCAATGGGAAGTCTTGCAGAGGTGAGGGGATCTCTAGGCCAGAGCATAGTGCTTTGACCAAGTAATCCTGAGCAATGACGCCATGGCCTACGACCGCGAGCTTGGTGGAGTTGGGGACTACGGCGGCAATGAGGCGGTGAAGGCTAATAGGGACCAGCGCCACGCAGCCAATAGGGCTGACAAGGAAGCGCGCAAGGAGAAGGTACTGAAGAAATAAGTCTGTGTGATGATATTTTTTGTGATCAACCTTCTTTCAATTTTTTATAAGTTACTATGTAGTTCCTATCACCAATCAAAACTAACTATATATATTTTAATTAACACAGTGGACCACGCGTCACATGGGAAAGGGCCCCTACTATAATCCCGGAAGAAGGCCCGATGGACGGTCATCCGCATCCCGCTAAAGCTAGTCTTGTAGTAGAATTTTATTTTATGTACTAAATTTTTAGGGTAGAATATGTATGTTTTATTTACATGAAATATGAAATGTTCATAACTTATGTATTTTTGGGATCTTCCTTATCTTTGATGCGATGTTTATTTTGTGTGATGCTGAAGCGGTCTTCTATGACCGGTAGTGTGATGGTAGCCCCAGAACACCTTAGATTTCACGACTGTATGTCACGTTCGTTGTTAGGTGATATTCGTAACACGCAACCACCATCGCCGGCATACATTACCGCCGCTTCTAGACGGTCAGGATGGCACCGCTATTGTCAATTTCCATGCCTACCCAAGTCTCCCGCGCGTATTTATGAAGTTTCTCTCAAATTTGCATTGTCGCTGCCCAAACTTTAGCTTACAAAGATCGCTTCCCCATCTTGTCTGCCTCCTCCTTAGTGCTACTATTCCCCATCATCGCTGCTCACCACCGACAATCTAGTGCTCCACGCCACGGTGCCGGTATGCCTCACCACCCCGCATAGATCAACCGGTGACCAAGGTGGTACTCACCGCCGTGCCCGCTCGAGCTCACTACTGCAAGATCCAAACGCAAGGGTAATGCTTTCACACTTCCCTATCCATGTTTCTTGGATTTTTATTCCCCTCTTCACTCTGCCGCTCCAGTAGATCCTTATCAAGATGTAGAGATCCCCAACAAGATGAAAGGAGCGGGCATCCTAATAGACCATGTCTTGGTCCTCATCCTCTGCCACCTCACCACTAGCTACAAGTGTGTCTACCGCTCCTAGAACCACCTCATCTTGGACACCGAGTACCGAAAGGAGCTGCCCTAGATTGTTGTCGGATTATTCTATCATACCTAAAAAGGCAAATGCCACTTCACTAGTGTCACCGGTGAACACCCCTCCTTGTCCTTCTTACCCTTCCCCATTCATGATGTCATCGTCTCAGATTGCTATAGCGGCCTCATCCTTTGCTGGTGTTTTGGGTGTCGCTATGTTGTCTGCCATCCAGCGACTAACAAATGGTTGCTACTGCTGGATAACCTCCGTTCTTGTGGAGAGGCTTGCTTGGGGTTCGATCCGACAGTCTCCTCGCACTTCCATGTGTTTGAATATGGGAAGATAAGGGGGGTGAGTCCATAGGTGTGAGCATCTACTCATCTAAGAGTGTAGCTTGGATCTCTAAAGAATTTGAATGGGGCAATGGTATTATATCCACATATGCGAGAAATGTGTTTCTTAATGGTTTTATGCACTGGCTCGAGTTCTCCTAGATCATTGCTATTGATATGGACAGAAAGACATGGACGAAAATATAGAAGCATGTGGTGATGCAATCTCCATCCATGAAGCCCAGGGTCAGTTTTGTTTATGTATTGCTGATATTTACACTATGACTTAGCTTTCAATCTGAATCCTTGAAGACTATGGTAGTAATAGATGGACATTGAAGCATACGGTGACCACGTTGGAGATATTTGGATAGAACAATATTGAATTAGGTTACGAGGTTTGTGATGCAGAGTATAGAGTGCTTGAGTTCGCCTTGAATGGAATTTGATTTTCCTTGTTGGGAGGACAAAGTTCTGCTTGCATATGACATGAATCATAAAAAAGTTCATGTCCTCCCTACATGGGTCATTCGCTGTCCTAGACCTACCTAGAGTCTATGTATCAATGGACCTCACTATCTTCCTTATGTTCCCTTATTCATGTAGTCATATGCAGAGCAGTAAAGGTGCATATGCGGTATTGTTGTTAGGACATGTCTTTGTTCAGGTAGGGAGTAGTTTTGAGTCTAAATATAGTCCAATTTTGGCTTGGTAACTAAACTAATGGTATGTTGAATATTATTAATTCTACTGCTTTGCATTGTGTAGGTTTTGGAGTCTCGGTGCTTTTGAACAATTTTCCTGCAATGGCTATGGGAGGAAGAAGAGGGGCTCCATCGTGCATTGGCTGCCAAGCTGATCAAGGAGTGCCAATCTGAAGGAGTGGAGAACATCTACCTTACGTAAGTCTATAGGGAGCAGAACCTTTATTATGCTATCTATGTACCGCTTGTGTTATTTCATCAGTTGACACAGTTGTTATGTTAGTGTAGAGCATTGTTATTACAACAAGTACTCTTCGTTGTGGATATGATGAATGATGTGTAATGATTATATATGTATGGTGTGTTCAGTAAGTTATTAAGGCCTAGCGGAACTAGTAAATACATTGTGAAAACTGGAAGCAATTCTATCACCGTCGGATGTACAGGCTGTTGGTTGTTTTGTCATCACTATTGGCATTTCTTAGCGTCACCACCAGGATTGTATCCCCGGCAACGGCGCAAAAATCCTTGTTGATGGTTCATATGTGTGTATATAGGAAAGGGGATTCCGCAAGCGCACATAATTATCATGTAGCGCTTTGCTTGGTGAGTACCAAGTGTCGAATTTATATTTTCCCAAAGAAAGGTGGGAGGACGTGTTGGGAACTATGGTTAGGTAGATTAGGTAGGTAGGTTTAGCAATACAAGGGTGATGAGGGTAGTGTCGGGTATCAGTATTAGGGATACCTGACAGAAGGAGACTGATGGCCGCGAACACTAACTCACCTGGATGGTCAAGAGCGTATTTTGGTCTCATCCAACCCCAAGGGTACGGGATCCATCTTGCCTGACCCCAAAGGTACGGGCTCCATGTCACCCAATCCCGAGGGCGCGGGCTCCATCTCACTAGACCCCTCGAGCGCGGGCTCCATCTCGCCTAACCCCGAGGGCATGGGCTCCATCTATCTAGACCCATCAGGCATGGTCTTCACCTCTCCCGGCCCCAAGGGCATGGGCTCTGTGTCACCTGACCCTGAGGGCGCGGACTCCGTCACGCCCGACTCCGAGGGTACGGGCTCCATATCGCCCGACCCCTCAGGCACGGACCTTGCCTCGCCAGACCCCTCGAAGGGGGTTTCCGCCTCGCCCGACGGGGGCCCGTACCGTCTCCAACCACATGGGTCTAAGAGTACAAACCTAGAGTCAAACTTCTAACATCAGAAAAGGAGTGGGCGCATCTTCACATGACCCGCGGCCACGATGGGCCATACCTGAGGACTCACTTCGCCAATAGTGTCGAGCATGCCGACGTTGGGCTACCTAATCCCCACATGACTTCTGTTAGAGATACATGTTGACCATGCTTCCCGCCGGGACGGAATGGGGCACCATGACCGGCTGACGACGCCCGCATGTTGTGCTAGTGGCGAACAGGGTCACGATGTGGAGCCATCCCCGTCATCATCCACAGGACTGGCGGGACCCGTGTGAAGGACATGAAGGGCACCGCGACTCTAGAGGCCTTCTTCTCCCTTGTTTTTCTGCTCTTTCTCTTTCTCTCATGTAACCTGCGCCTTCCCCTTCATCTATAAAAGGGGAAGCATGACACCCCACGAAGGCAACAGAAAAAATGGCTCAATGAGTTTGACTAGACTCAACTCCATTCAATCCTTCCATCAGAGACTTAGGACCTTCTCCCTCTCTCACCCATTTGTAACCCCTACTACAAACAAGTGTCGGTAACACGAGCAGCCTAAAACTGGATGTAGGGACATTCCTCCTGAACCAGTATAAACCCTTGTGTCCTCCTAGCACACCATCCAGGCCAGACATGCAAACACAAATTTACTAGTCGGTGGTTCGAAACACCGATAGTTGGCACACTAGGTAGGGGCCTTTTGTGTGTCTCGTCGTCCACAACAGGCCATGGATGGCTAGCCATGGCGTCAGCTGGGTCCTGGGCGCACATGTACGCTTGGAGAGCCTAGATTTCTTTGTCACCATGGAGGGAGAGCTGGCACGGGCTCCCACCCTCGTCCAACTTCTTCGCCTCACCAGCCTCGACACAACCATCGAGGCCCTCGAAGAGCTGTAGCTGCATGCTTTAGAGGCCTGTGCCCCCGGCAACGACCAACTCCTCGGCTTCGATTACGGGAGGCTAGAGCGCTAGCTCGGTGCCTTCCTAGGACCCCGACTGTCCAGGGAGGACCTACGCTACCTCACCTTTTCATTCACCAATGTCATGATGCAGCTTGCCAGAGGGGAACCGCTCTCCCTAGAATACCTCACCCAGAGCGCTTCGACAGCGTTTCCGTTCGGTTTGCGCAACGCCACAACGACCATTGGTCACCTCGCAGCACAGCGCATGCACCTATCCCCCATGAATGATGAATTCGTGGGGATGACAAACTACATCGTGGAATCTTTCCATGACCTTCTCGTAGGAGATTCAGAGATGATCTCCTACGCTACCTCCAGTAGGGGAAGCCATCACCCCTCACGAGAATGCTTCATGGCAGGTACCCCTAAGGGACGCATCGAAAGCATCCACGAGGGAGGGGCTACTCCTACGGATGACCCCGATGATGAGGTTGAGGGAGATATCGGGCCCCACCTTAACTACGGGTGGAGCAGCTAAGGGCATGGCATAAGGAGATTGAGGATGCGTGACTCCAGCTAGAGCAGGAGCATGTGGAGCTCGAGTGCGAGATCGAACGCCGTGGAGATGGTGGCCGTGCGTGAGCCATCGCTCGCGACATAAACCAAAGGATCAATGGGGACGTCGGAGGCCTCCCACACTTCATCCAGACAAGCCAGAACATAGCTACCACTGCAGCCTTGCTCTGAGGGCTCCCGAAGCCCATGACACCAGAAGACCATTGGGTCCATCACGAGATCCGCAAGCTACTAGAGTGCGCAGCGGTGCAGCAGGCGGAAAACTCGCTGTCTCGACGACATGAGCTTGATGCCAGTCAGCGCATGTCTTGGGGATGACATGGTTGGGATGTACCCATCCACTAGGTGCCTCGCGATGGCGAAGGGCTTGCCATGGTCCTAGTGCATGAGCATCTTGGCCCCAACTATGATGCACGTAACACCCTGGACGCCCATAGGCGCGGATGGGGGGAACAAGAGAGGATGCCAGCCGTGGCTACCACCCTCATTGTGGCGGATGCTAGGATAGCGGCGAGGACTGGAGCCTGAGCCCCGATTTGCCGAGGACCTAGGCTTTCGGCCAACACATCCTCAATGCGGCTTTCCTACCATGGTATCGACTACCAACCAACATCCCAAACTACTCCTAGGAAACGAACCCTCAAGCCGGTGGTGCGGATAGTGATTACTTCATTATCCACAACCTCCCCTTGTTCCTAGCCGATTCAGCACGAACATGGCTGGAGCACCTTCCGCCCAACTAGATTCAAAGCTGGGCGGACCTGAAGGAGATCTTTGTGGAAAAATTTCTAGGGCACCTACACATGCCCTAGGAACCCCTAGGATCTGAAGAATTGCCGACATAAGTTTGGGGAAACTCTCCGCAAGAACATCTGATGCTTCTCCAGGGAATGCAACGAGTTGCCCGATGTCACCGATGCCGACGTCATCGGAGCCTTCCTGTCTGGGACCACCTGTGAGTCCCTAGTCCACAAGCTAGGACATAGGGGCCCTTGGACAACCAAGGAGCTCCTCCACATCTTGACTAGCCATGCCTCAGGTGAGGAGGCGATCGAAGCTATTTTTATCGCCTCAAGATCAATGTTAAGCGGGACGAGGACACCGGCGAGGGCACCTCCAACCACCGAATAAGAAGAAGAACAGGCTGTGACACGTGGGCTCGCTCGTGGCTGCTACCGAGTGAAAAGGCGGTAGGGCACCCATTGAGGGCGCTCCCGACCACTTTGAGAAGCTACTCGAGGGGCTGTGCCCGAACAACACCTTCCCCATCAAGCACCTGTACAAGGATTGCGCCCTCATGAAGCGTTTCCTGTCCAGCGACTCCAAACAGGGGGACGAGAGGAAGAAGCTTTAGCCGGCAGTATACGACGACGTGGGGAAGGATGGCATCTTTTCGACACTAGATGGCTGCCTCATGATCTTCGGTGGGGCGGTGGCTTATGACCCCAAGCGCCTCCGAAAGCTCGTGCGTCACGAGGTCTACACAACCGAGCCAGCCACGCCATGTTTCCTCTGGTGGTTAGAGTCCACCATCACCTTTGACTAATCTGACCACCTAGAGAGCATCCCACAGCCAGGAAGGTATCCACTCATGGTCGACCCGATCATCAGCATGAAGCAGCTCACCAAGGCACTAATGGATGGGGCAGCGGCCTCAACATCAAGTATGCCGAGATGCTTGATGCCATGGGCATCGACCGGTCACACGTCCGACCGACTGGGGCACCTTTCCATGGCATCGTGCCAGGGAAGCAAGCCATACTGCTTGGGCAGATCGACCTGCCTATCACCTTCGGGGATCCAACCAACTATAGGATGGAGACCCTCACCTACCATACCATCCTAGGACGACCGTGCTACATGAAGTTTATGGCCGTCCCCAACTACACTTACCTGAAGCTCAAGATGCTAGGCCCACATGGAGTCATCACCATCGGTACCTCCTTCTAGCATGCCTACAAGTGCATGGTTGAGTGATGTGAGCATGCCTCGCCGATTATCGCCTCTGAGGAGCTCGTGGTCATCAAGGAGGGGACTGCCGAGGAAGCGCCCGACTACAAGCGGTCGGCCGGATCTTTTGAGCCCATGGAGGGCATCAAGGAGGTCCTCATAGACCCTAGCAGCTTCGAGGACAAAGTGGTGCGCATCGGCACCACGCTTTCCTCCAAATAGGAAAGGTCACTCGTCGACTTCCTCCGCGCTAACACTTCCTCCACGCCAATAGAGATATCTTCATGTGGAAACCCTTGGACATGCCAAGCATTCCGAGGGAAGTCACCGAGCATGCCTTGAAGATCAGGCCGGGCACTAAGCCGGTATAGCAGCGCCAGATTCATCAAGGAAGTGTATCATCCCGAGTTGTTAGCCAATTCTGTCCTTGTACAAAAAAAGAATGGGAAATGGAGAATGTGTGTTGACTACACAAGTCTCAACAACGCATGTCCAAAGGATCCGTTTCCTTTGCCACGTATAGACCAAGTAGTCGACTCGACCTCGGGGTGTGGAACCCTCTACTTCCTTGATGCGTACTCCAGGTACCATCAGATCGCGATGAAAGAATCTGACCAGCTCACGACTTCTTTCATCACCCCATTCGGATCGTTCTGCTATATCACGATGTCGTTCGATCTGAAAAATGCAGAGGCTACATACCAGCATTGTATGCTCAAGTGTTTTGGGGACCTCATCGAGCGAACCATTGAGGCTTATGTAGATGATATCGTGGTCAAGTCCAAACAGGTTTGTAACACCCCAGGTGTTTGTCACTAGTTAAGCAATGGGTTTGAGCTCAAACATGACATGTCGAGTGGTAATGAAGGTGTCAAGATCAAATCTACATGATGGAGCTCCAAACTTGGGCCACGCACATTTGCTTACATATGGACCCTTGTTAAGATTATGCAAGAGTAATGTTAAACATGCTTATTCCATGTACATTACATCCCCATGCATCCATCTAGACCCATGGAAAAGTTTCATGAAGTTTGGAATCAAAAAGTCACATGAAATGATAAGTCATATCTTTGCATGAATTGCTTTATCAAGTGGATGGAAACCTATGAAGTCAACCAAACCTTGGTACCTTGCTCAAACAACTCTACTTGCACTCATGAACAAAAGTTATGAAGGGTTCATGTTGAGCAGGTGGCCAGAAAATGCTCCAATGGATCAAAAAGGATAATTTAAGCTTCATCGTGATCCTACTTTGGTCAAAGTAGAACAGTAGGTTCTATACCAGTTTTGAGGTTGGACCTTAAATGAAAGTTGTAGTCCATATCATGTAGAACAAACTTTGTTTTTGGAACAAGAGCCAGATCAACTTGTAACTAAGTCAAACAGAGGCTCGAAAATTGAATCAGCGGCTATTTTCAGGCTTAGAATTTTTCTAAGCCTGGAATTCATCGTCGTCGCCATTGGCATTCCGCGTTCTCATGTTTTCGTTAAGCAACTTGACTTGACCCCAAAATAGAAGTTGGAGCTAATTCATTGGAGAATATCATACAAAAGGTTGGGATCAGTTTGACCATGTTTGGACCAAGTAGTTTGACTTCAAGCAGAGCGACACTTAACCCTTGTTAAGTCACTAACAGTGTCAACTTGAAGCTTGATTACCTACTAATCCGAGAGTTTAGTGTCTATGCACCCTTAATAAAAGTTGGAGAGCAGCTTGTGCACAACAACTTTGCTACAGGCGCCCAGGTCCGAATCCAAGCCGAATATGCCGTTTTGGACTGCAAAGTCAGGAACTCTCTCGTGCACCAGGTGTTCGACGGTGAGCCCCAAAAGGGGACACGCGGTCGCCATGCTCCTCGCGTCTGCTCCACGCGTTGAGGGCGCCCCGCCTAAGCCGCCTGCCCCTGCCTGCGTAAACGGGGAGCACCGGAGCGCCCTCACTCGTCTCTCTGCTCGCCCTGCTCTCCTCCTCCCTCGCCCTATGCGCCGCACGTGCGCGCCAGAGCGCGTCTGCCATGGACAAGCCGAGCGGAGCTCCTCACCGCTGCTACTGCCTCCAATCCGTCCCTCCTCCATCCAAAACCAAGCGCGGCATCACCTTCTCATCCTTCCGCCTCCCCTTTCTGCGCCGCCATAACCCTAGCCGGGCTGGCCCTCTCGTTTTCCCGCAGCGCCGTCACCGTCCGTCGCCACGTCCCTGATCCGGTGCTCGGGCTACCGTGGGCAGTCGCTGGCCAGACCGGCCCTTCCTTGGCCGCCCGTGGGTCAGTCCACTACCATGTCAGCCACGCCCTCGCCTTCGCCATCACGCATGCAGCTACCGACGAAGCACCACCGCGCCGGAGCTGGCCGATCCGTCGGTCCTCTACGATGTGCGACGACGAAGAAAGAAGAAGGACCGTGCGAGCAAATAGAAGGTTGTCTAGGGGGTTAACTGAAGAAACAGTGACTCAGTTGAACAGTGCCTAAAAGGATCCATTTGTTCGTGTTTAATTTGTGTTTTCCGAAGGGACCCCGATGCAAGATTTCAATTTCCTTTTTCTCTGGTTTTTACAGATTTGAATGCTCCACTTTGAAAATTCGTAGTAATTTGTAGAAAAATCGTAAAATAGTAAATGAGGACTTTTTGGAATCCTTGTGAAATTCTCTGCGCACTAGATCTATAATATTACATGTTTTAGTTTAAAGGTTTAGCTGTAAAAATAGATTTAGGCAGTTAGGTTCTTAATGCTAGTCATGTCTTGTCTTTTTGATAACTGCAGTTATTTTACTCAAATAAATGTGAAATTTTTATGGAGTGTTACTGATGTGATTAGTAATGTCTGGTAAAAATTTCAGTATTTTAGGCTTGATAGTTGAAGATCTATAAAAATAAAAAATTACCTGTATTGCCTTACCCCTATTCTGAATAGGTCTGCAAGATTAAATTAATTGGCTTAGTTAGGTTATGAATCATGACTTTGTGATGATACATGAGTTGTAGTACTCTTATTAAGCTTTTCAAAAAGCTAAATATCATGATTTTTGGTTAAGTAGATCTTGAGTTATACTTGCTTAAATATCAGTGGTTGTTTCTGCCCATACTCTGACAGGGTTACCTTGTTGGTATTGTGGGGCCTTCTTAATAGTAGAATTAGCTTTATGTGTTTCTAACAAAGTTGTTTATAATTTGTTAAGATTTCTAAAAATTCCAGAACCACATTTATTGGACATGTATAACTTCGGTTATAGCTGTTTAAAGTGGCATGTCATTTTCTGTCTATGTTTTGGACAGAGATGCAATTATTGGATTAATTGACCCTTCTAACTATAGAATCATCTTAATATGAGAATAAGAAAGTTGTAGGTAACTTCATAGGCTTTTCAAAAAGTTATGGTTCATGTTTGTTGGAGGTCTAGAACTCCAGTTGTGCTTCTCTGAAGTTCTTATCAGTTTTTTGTACCATTGCTGTTGGGTTGCAATTGTAGTTTTGCTTGTCCAATTATTTTCGTGGTGTAAATGATGTTTGCTATGGTTGTAGTGAATACAAAAGTTGTAGAAAATTTCATGATCTTGCTTGTGTTAAAATTGTAAAGTCATAGGCCAGATAGTGTAGGAGTTACATGACTTTTAAGTCTCCTGTCAGGTTTTGATTGTATTCTGAGCCGATCTGAAAGATGCTAGTGTTTGATCTAGTTAGGATTTGAATGAGCTTTTGGTGATAATAACAAAGTTGTAGATAATTCATGTATCTAGCTGATGTTAAAATTTGGTGGTATTTGGTCTTGTAGTTTGTGAGTTATGCCTGTTGAAAGTTGGGTTTCAGAAATGCCTGCTCTCTGTCAATTGTGGACCAGTTTCTGTAAATGTATAATTTCAACCTACTTAACTTGGGAATCATGCTGTGATGGTTATAGATGAAATGTATATAATTTCATAAGATTTCCAAAATGTCTTCTTGCAAGTCATTTGGATTTGTGTAACTCCAGTTATAGCTAAATCTTGTAGCTGCTGTTTGCATGTCCAGAAATTGGCTGATTCCAATTATAGTGTTTGCTTGTATATTGCTAAGTGTGACTTATGCCTTGAATGATGACTGAGTTAGAGCATCTGAGATCTTGGGAAACTTGTGTCATGCTTGGTGTTGTCGTCTTCTTTGCCATCTTAGCATGATAGATTGTGTGATGTCTAAGTTAAGCATCGCAAAGTACTTAAGTGTGTTAGTGTAAACTATGCTTGTCTTGCTTGCTATTTTGTGATGCGTCTCATGGTACTCTTCTTTATATTTATGCACTTGTATATTGCATCTCATCTAGGTACGCTAGATGCACCACGTGAAGGATGCGATGTTGGAGCCAAACCCAAAGATTTGGTTTGGTGGATATATCCCGAAGATGGAAGGACTAAGCAAGTGCTAGGACCGGAGATGTCACCATGACGGTGCAAGCTAACTGAACTGACTGGTGTCGGATCCCAGGCAAGCCCCGGAGCATATTAAGCCTCCTAATTTCTGAAATGCAGTTAAAGTATTATTGTTACATATATATATTGTTGCATTAAGTTTAGGTGTTGGATGCAAACACTTGCTGCATTGGTTATCCAATCCTTGTCCAGATATTGATACCCTGAATCCTATGTAGCTCAGGCTCGTGTAGTGCTTAGCCCTGCTTAAACGCGGTAGAAGTCAGGTGATTTCCTATCACCTGCGAGATATAGGAATATACATATGGCACGGTTGGCTATATTTGCTATCGTGGAAAAGAACCTGTCTTAATTTGAAATGAAGACCGAGCGGAGGCTTGCCGGTTTGTAGTGACTCCGTCTGTGTCGCTTAAGGACTGAATCTTGGAGCCTTTCCTGTTCATGTTGAACGCATGCCTCTCTCTTAGTTGGCCGTGTCTGAAGACCGACCACGAAGTCGAGTAGCTCACCTCAGGCCGGGAGTCGATAAGTATAAAGTGCGCCTCGAAAGGGAGCCGTAGGCGTGAGTCCAAGGGCAGGTGATTTAAAAGTCCTGATCGTCCTGGCAGAAGGGTAATCCCTGAGAGTGCTGGCGCTGATCGAACCCGCGAATTTGGTTCCTGAGTTGTCCCAAAGGTGACCCACGGCTACCCTTACAAAGTATGCTAGGGTGAGACTTAGGAATACCCCCTCAGCTGAGTTGTAATTCGATTCGAGTCGCCGTCTCTCCCGGTTAGTGAGAACTTGACGGGCTTATCTCCAAAGTAGATACACTAAATAACATAATGGTTCAGAAATGATGGTATGATGATGACAGCCTTATTATACATGCTATGGTTAATATTGATTGCTCCTAATAAGTGAGTGCTCTAGTACAGGTGCTAATCTAGTGGACAGGTAAATGATGATAAGCTTGATGCTAAGTTTAAATTGGTCACTATATTCATAAGGTCTTTTATGCAACTGTGTCAAGCTAGCCCACCTCATAAGCCTTACATGACCCTTGGTGTCTTTTATTTCTAGTTTTGACGGGTAAGTCTAGCTGAGTACCTTCTCGTACTTAGGGTTTATCTCCCCACATTGCTGGATGACCGAGTTCTACTTCGGTTGTCGCAAGTATTGCCTTTCTCTATTTGGGGATGAAGACTAGACCATTGGCGCGATCTCTCCTAGTTCTCGCACGATAATGCTTTTGTAGGACATGACTAAGATCTGGCAATGTATTTGAAACTATGAAGTTATGTACTAAACTATGTTGCTTCCGCAAATTTGAACTTGGTTTGTAATATTTTATTCAGACTCGATGGATGTAATCCGGATGCCACTTGTGAAATGTTGTAACGAATGATGTGTTGTGTTGAATCACTACGGTCTTGGTTTGTATGTCGAGAGTTGTTTGAAATCCTTCGTGATTTCTGGACTACCGGGATTATGGGAGCTTAAGTACAGGAATTTGATCACTTCGGTGATTGTTTTTGTACTTACGTTCTTATAATTTGGTCGGTTCTATTACAGTTGGCATCAGAGCAAGATTCGACACTAAACATGTCATTTGTGTATTTAAAACAAAAGTATTTGTGAAAATCCTAAATTAATTACTAAGTGTTGCCAGTGATCATATCCTTTATGCCCAAATAAGGACTCTTAGGTGGCTTATTAAAGTACTAACTTGGGGGTTCCTGCTTGTTTCTGTTTCGTTGTCCATACGGCGTGCTATTGTATGGATGCCATCCGCTTGGGTGGTAATGTATGGCTCAAAATACCTCTACGCTCTGGTAAGTGGGAGTTGTGAGAGCATGACCATCCAACTGTCGGTCTAGGGGAGAGTTAGTTGTGGTTACTGGAATATTTACATGTCACACACATGTATATATGAAGGTACTTAATTGCTTGTATATTTATCGGGTAGCTATGGATATCGAAGTATATACATTTGGGGATGTATATATGCAGAGTATCTTAGTTTACTGCTTTCATTGTGTGCTTATTTATCTCTTGTGGGGATGGGCTGCAATGAATTTGCCTGCAGGTACGCTAACCATGAATGCGTAGATTGAAAATAGCTGACGACTAGCTATATATCGAGAGAGTACGTGTTATGCCACCGATATAGAACGTGATTGCCACCTTAGGCTGGCAATTTCGTGAGGACGAATAGGACGAGCATGCATCATGATTGTGCTTGTGCATAAATATGCTTTCCTCACCTTGTTCTAATGCTAAGTAACTTGTGATCAATGTGATGTCACTATTTTCCCTGTGTGAAGCTAGCCAAAATGCCTTGTCCCATGCTGCTTGAATAGCTATGCTTGAAGTTCGTGTGTGATTAGTTTTGTCTTGTATGTTTGCTTCCAAAGGAAATAGATGACAAGTTATTAATTGGCAAAAACTCACCCCTTCGAAAACTAAATTGCTAAATGTAAGTAAAACTTGTTTTGTAGAGATATCCACCTACTCAGTAAAAAGGAAACAAAAGATAACAGTGCCTTACCACCATGTTTTGCCTGATATGTGTAGAGGTGTTGTGTAGGTGACTGCTTGTTATGTACGAGCTTTGTGCTTCGTAATAGCCATTTAAGCTAATTGGATTGAGTGTTTCGAAATGCTCGCTTAAGACCATGATGTAGGCATGGATGCTCGTTATCTAGGTAGTGCCGTAGTTGTCACCCTTTTGTCCTCGGTAAGCATATGAGTGTGGAAGAGTGCTATCCTAGAGCAGCGTCCAAGTTTTGGTAATCTCAGGGTTGTCGTCTACAATTAAGTTCTCTCTTAGGAACCTGAGCCTGTATACGTGGTTGCTAGCCTTGAACGTTGTGCTACGAAGACTTTATCTATGCCTTTGCTTGACCTTAGGCCCAAGCTTAGTTCCCTTGAATGCTTGCATGTTTTGTGGTTGTTCTGCTCCTGTGTGGGAGGACCCTGCTGCAAAAATCCTTATTAGACCTCATTGCTCTTTCTCCTACTGAAGAGCTAGTGCAACGCTAATCGTTATCTGCCCTGGCTTTGGAACCTTTTCCTCACAGATCATGTCATTGCTTTATCAACTGAATCCCTAGTCAGTGCAATGGCTTTGTCCCTTGAATCTCTTTTGTTTTGTCTCCAACTCCTTCAAGTCTCTGGATGTTTATTAGTCTTGATCTCCTGTTGCTGCTCGATAGGACCAAATCTCATGTTAATCTTTATCTGGTAATCACTTTGGTGGACACGAGGCGTATATGGAAATTAAGCAAGAGTCTCCTGCTTAGTTGCCTTCGGCAATTAGGCTATGTTCTTTTGCGCTGTGTTTTGATCTTCTGATCGCCTCCTTGTTGATTCCTAACCTTGTGACTATCCTTGTTTGCTATCCCTCTTTTGCACAATGCTTGTTCTTACAATCTAATTGGTGCCACTAGAAGTTTCACTTTGGTTGTATGTTCAGTAATGGTGCCACGATTAGCGATCTACAGTGCCACGACGGAACCTAGGGCCTCCTTGTGGGTGGCCGACGCATGGTTGTGCTGCTGGGTGCGCGCTGGTATCAAGGTTTCTAGTCATGATCCATTGCCGAACTGCACCGATGTGTTATTTTCACGTGAGCTCTTCCTTGGTTATCTCTCTATATCTTATCGAAGATCCATATATCAGACCAAAAGTAGTAGAGCTTCCTTTTGAAGTCACAAAAAGGATACCCTTTGAAGAACTGGTCACTGACATAAACATTAACAGACTACAAGAGGTGGTAGACAAGTGACTCCACTTGGTTGACCCAGTATTAACGTCCGTCACCTAGTGAACAACTTATGTCATCCATGTTGGATCAGAATGGTACCTAACACTTAATGCTGGACAAGTTATCAATCTAATGATAATGTATGGTGATATCATGTGGTGTAATAGGTCACCGGGTGCTCATGAACCTCCCATTCAAGTTCTTGATCTATAGGTGCATGATGGTCATACAGTTGAAATCAACCATCTCTAGTGTGACTCCTTATCTGCAGACTTCGTTGGCGACCGTCTGTTTGTGCCTCGATTGCAATTATTGTTGTGGTCAAGAGTAAGAATTTAGAACTTTGAGTGTTGAGAAACAATTGATTAGTTACCCATAGTAAGGTTAATCTCCAGCTAGGTAGCGACTTATTGGTAGCTATGAAGGCTATATCTCACAGGACGATGTTAAGCAAAGAAACAACAAGGACATTTAGCAATGCAACTATTGCTTTGTTTTCCAAAACCTGTGCTATCACGTCAATTCCATCTTGGACAACCACGTCGATAGTACAAGACGTTGTATCGGCTACGTAAGGAGCTAGCTAAAGCATGTGCCTAGTTTCGATCAGCATCATTGTGCCCCTAGGTACCACAAATGGATTTGTTCAAGGTTCTATTGGACCAAGTGCTAGAGAATATTTAGAAACGGTTCCTTGTCTCTGTAGGAATGCCCTACATGTGGAATAATGCTTTGTGCCCTATGAAAATAGCCCACAAGTCCAGTGCTTGTGCATCATCAAGTTGGTGTCTAGATCAACGACGGAAATTGTTACCTAAGAAACATGTCAGGAAGACTATAGCCTCCATATTCAGCTAGAGAAAGGCTGCTACTGCTATGAGAAAGGTTAGAGAGTGCAAAACACACACCTCAACGTGTGAAGCAAAGAAAAGGGAGAACACGAAATCTATCCAGATTTTGTGGCACTAAACCGGTTATCTTCAAGCCGGCGATTAGTGACTCAAACGAAGTTGGATTGACCCCAAACTTGGTGATCTCATTCCTTGCTTAGGACCCTTCAATGTCTTAAGTTGGCTTGAGTATTGGTTGAGTAAAACATCGGATTTGAGAGATATCTTGTCAGCTCGGTTTGCTGCCATTTCAGAACAGAGCAGTTTTCGTAGATGAATTGTTTGTATGGTCAAACGGTGTCCGGTCGAGTTGAATTTTGGTGAGTTGTTAGAAGACCCATGGATCTACATGCCCACCAAAATTTGTGCATATTGGAGCAGTATTTTGTGAGATATGAATAGAAAACAAAAGGGTACAGAATCTGCAATTTCACTGTGACTACGATCATCCTTTGCATTAGACGGTTGTGTTTGTAATTCAAGCCAAGAAATTACAACTTGTAGGTGTATTGCTGTTAGGCAACCCTCCATACCCTTGAGGAGACTAATTGCACCCCTATGTGCCTTGCTTTTGCCCTCTTAGATTAGCAATGTGTGAGCAGTCAAGGTGTTCTAGAAGTCAAATTGTGCCCTTGCAATTCGAAAGTAATTGGAAAGGTGTCAAACCATAGATTTTTGGATTATGGTTTTTGAGATATTGATTGGCCTGAGAATAGAAGCCTCGACGTCAAATATAGTTTAAGAAAGCTGGTGTTGCTACGATGCAAGTAAACCCAACTTGCTATGCAACTGCACCACGAAGGCAAATTGTACTTAACCTGCTTGGTAGTGAACTAGTCCCTAGTTTTGTGATTACTTGCAACTTGTGTTGCCCTCCAAGCCTCGCTAACATCCTTCTGCATCAATGGTTCTCCAATGCTGACATGCCTAAGGTGTCTTCCATGTGTTAAGGGGTTGCCTCAGATACAACTCATATAACTGTTGCCGCTTGGATACGAGAATTCCCTTAAATAATGGTCGTCAAAAACGCTGAGTCAACAGAGTCAGCTATCACATTCACCGCTCACTCAACTGACTCAGGTAATATAGTACGGTTATCAGAGAAAGAGCACTGCACACATGGAACATTGTGTAGCTTTCCATCAGTTAACATGAGTGAGTGCACTGCTACAACCAGTTTGGATATTGGTTAGCTAGCTTCTCATACCCTCAAAGGATGTTTACCCAATCTATGATCACATCCTTTATGAGAAGTTGTGCTCAAGCCACTTTAGTAGGGAACTACTTTTCAAACCTTGGGAGCAAATATAGCACCGTTGCAAGGAATATCCGTCAACCGACTACGATCTAGTGCAAAGTCCATAGGTCTATGCTATATCCACTTGGGAAGTAGATGTTACAAGTATTTAGTCTACGCTTGTATCACTCTTTGTACATCGTGGACGAAGTACGTAGGACAGTGCTATCTTGGATTCCTTCCAATGTAACAATGCTTTATGGACGCCAACGAAAGAAATTCTTCAGACAACAACTTACGACAAAGAGCAAGTATCAGAAAGTGTCGTGACCAAATTAGCCTCTCTGATACTTCGAAGTTAAGTAGCCTAATGCTATCACTGATGTTGGAAACTGGATGACAAGTTTCTCTTCCCATAAAAGTCTTTCGCACCTCATCTCGGGACGCGATTCCTTTAAGGGGGGAGGGTTGTAACACCCCAGGTGTTTGTCACTAGTTAAGCAATGGGTTTGAGCTCAAACATGACATGTCGAGTGGTAATGAAGGTGTCAAGATCAAATCTACATGATGGAGCTCCAACTTAAACTTGGGCCACGCACATTTGCTTACATATGGACCCTTGTTAAGATTATGCAAGAGTAATGTTAAACATGCTTATTCCATGTACGCTACTTGATACACTTGGGCCACGCACAAACAGCATCAAACTCAACCCTAAGAAATGCACTTTCAGGGTCCCAAGGGGTACACTACTTGGGAGCCAAGCGGCATCGAAGCCAACCCAGAGAAGATCTCAACCATCATGAGGATGGGCCCAATTTAGAATCTAAAGGGAGTACAGCGAGTTACAGTGTGCCTCGCTACGCTTAGCCATTTTATCTCGCGCCTCGGCGAATGAGGCCTCCCCCTATACCAGCTTCTGAAGAAAATCGACCGATTTGTGTGGACGCCCGAGGCTCAGGAGGCACTTGACAAGGTCAAGGAAATCCTAATGAAAGCCCCAATTCTGATCCCACCGAATAATGGGGAACCACTCCTGCTTTACCTTGCGGCCACCACACAAGAGGTCAGCGCCACCCTGGTGGTGGAACAGGAAGAAGAGGGACATGTCCTCAAGGTGCAGCATCCCATATACTTCATTAGCGAAGTCTTGTCCAAATCCATGACTTGCAACCCCCAAATCCAGAAGCTCTTGTACGCCGTCCTGAACGCCAAGAGGAAGCTATGTCACTACTTCGAGTCGCACCCAGTGATAGTCGTGATGTCCTTCCCTCTTGGCGAGGTCATCCAAAACTAGGACGCCATAGGGAGAATCACGAAGTGGGCACTCGAGCTAATGGGTCAGGGCATTTCATATGCCCCTTGGACGGCCATCAAGTCCCAAGCGCTGGCCTATTTCATCACATAATGGACTGAGGTCTAGATGCCGCCAGTAGCCGTCGACCAAGAGTACTGGATGATGTACTTCAACAGATCACTGATAAAGAAAGGCGTCGGCGTGGGGGTGGTCTTTGTTTCGCCCCTCGGAGTGCGCATGAGGTACATGGTTCGCAACCACTTCTCCGCCTCCAACAATGTGGCCGAATACGAGGCACTCATCAATAGCATACATGTCGCCATCGAGTTGGGCATCCGATAGCTTGACGTCCGAGGTGACTCGCAGCTAGTCATCGATCAAGTCATGAAGGAGTCAAGCTGCCATAGCACCAAGATGGCTGCGTACTGCCAAGAAGACCACTAGCTAGAGGACAAGTTCGATGGCCTCGAACTCAACCACATCCCGAGGTGGCTCAATGAGGCGGCTGACACGCTAGCAAAAATGGTGTCTGGCCGTGAGCCGGTGCCGACAGGTGTCTTCACCAGCGATCAATACAAGCCCTCAATCTGCTTTGAGGAGCGGGAACAGACTGGTGACAGGCCGCCTACCCTGGGCTCCGGGGCTGACCGACCATTGGCTCCTTCTGACCCTAAAGTCATGGAGCTTGATGAAGATCCAATGGCAGAGCCCGACCCTCTAGCTGACTGGAGGACACCTTACCTCGATTACTTCCTCTGTGAGGTTCCCTCGATGGGCAAAACAGAGGCCCGGTGGCTCACATGCGATAAGAACCCGCTAGGGTGAATCCTGATCTTTCGATGAGAGAAGGTGGATAACTCGATTTGGGGATGGAGATGACGTTCACGGCCTGACTACAGCCTTCCAAGTTGTGCCTTAGCAACCGATACATCACCTCCAACGGCCGTCGCGATCTTGTGGAGCACGATCAACCAAACCACTAGGGTAATTCCTACAAGCAATCGAGGAACAAGCAAGAACAAGCAACTCAATTGCAAATATGGAGATGAAAAACCAATCTGAACTCACAAAGTTGGGGCTCTGAATCAAGTAAAATGGATGGTCTAGTCAACACACGCGTCTACAAGGAAGTAGCAATGGCTAAACTTTCAACAAAACAAAACCCAACTGTTCTTGGTGGCGGCTAAGGGGTATATGAAGGTGGAAGGACGACCACCAGGGTGTTGGGGTCGTGCTCCAACCCTAGGACACATCCCTAATGGACCCGACTTGATACATGGCCCATCGGGCCAAAATAAGGCGACGTAGTACCTTTGACTGAAAACCTCTCTATAGTAATTTGATCATTGCGGCCGCCTCAGACAAGATATAGACCTGAGTCTAAATCCATATGAAAGTAGACTTCATAAGGATTCCATGGAGTACTTGAATGCCTAAAACAGAGTCCGTATGCGACTGTGGTGAACATCACAAGTTGGAGCTTTCCTGGAGTCCGAATCTAGCCCCAAAACGTGTTGGATTTGATCTCTTTCTTTCCTTGGACCAAAAGTGACGTGGTGTCCTAGTGGAGGACGTTGGGAATACTTGTACTTGGCCCCCAATCAATTTCTTTGGTCCTCCATGCCTTCCATGTGTCTTTAACACTCATTTTGATCCATGCATGTATTTCTGAAAATGACAATGAACACACATCATGGTGCAGCATCAATTCATCAAATGTATCAAATACAATCATGGTAAAGGATTGTTTCACCTATGAATCAAAAGTTGCTAATGTGGTTGTATCCGGGCAGGTGATGTCTTCATCAACATGCCATGCCAAGTCCTTCGTCATTATTGAGGGGCAGCTCTACAAGCACAGCCACACCAAGATCCTATAGCATTGCATCCGAATCGCACAAGGGAGGCTACTACTGAAGGACATCCATGGTGGGGTCACGGGCATAGTGCCACACCCAGAACCTTGGTCGGAAACATGTTCCGATAGGGCTTCTACTGGCCAACCGCGGTGGCCAAAGCCGAGCAAATTGTGCACACCTGTGAAGGGTGTCAATACTACCCTCGTCAAACTCACCTGTCGGCCCAAGCGCTCCAAATGATCCCTATCACATGGTCATTCGTGGTCTGGGGGCTTGATCTGGTCGGACCCCTCAAAAGAGCGCCCGGGGGCTACACGCATTTGCTTGTCACCGTGGACAAGTTCACAAAGTGGATAGAGGCTCGGCTGATTTCCGTGATCAAATTTGAGCAGGCCGTGCAATTCTTCCTCGACATCATCCACCGCTTTGTAGTCCTAAACTCCATCATCACGGACAATGGCACGTAGTTCACTGGGAAAAATTCCTCCAATTTTGTGATGACTGCCACATCCATGTCGATTGGGCCTCCGTGGCGCACCCCGCATAAACGGGCAGGTCGAGCGCACAAACGGCATGGTCCTACAAGGCCTCAAGCCTAGGATCTTCAACCGATTGAACAAATTCGATGAACGATGGGCTACGGAACTTCCTGTGGTACTCTAAAGCTAAAGGATGACCCCTAGCCGAGTGACCGGCTACACACCTTTCTTCATGGTCTAAGGTTCCAAAGCGGTCCTCCCGACCAACCTCGACTACTGAGCACCGAGGGTCAGGGCATACAACGAGCAGGGAGCCAAGACGTCCCTCGAGGATGCCATGGATCAGCTTGATGAAGCACGTGATGTTGCCCTCCTCCGCTCGGCCAAGTACCAACAAGCGTTATGCCGGTACCATGGCCGCCATGTGCGGGGCTGAGCCTTCAACATCGGGGGCCTAGTGCTCGGCCTCGTCCAGAGCAACAAGAACCACCATAAGCTCTCTCCACCATGTGAGGGACCGTACATCGTCGTGGAGGTGCTCTGACTAGGCACCTACAAGCTCAAGTCCATTGACGGCAAAGTCTTCACCAACACCTAGAACATCGAGCAGCTACATCACTTTTACCCCTAGTCTACGCACGTACTTATGAAAATTGAGAATGATATTTCTGAAACGCAAAGACGCTTTCTCTTATCAATTTCGCTATTGTTTCCTCGATCTTTAGTGACACCCGACCCCAGCAACGGCAAGGGGTTAGGCCTCACTCGGGGGTTGATAAGATAAGAATATATCTATTCAGAAACATTCTTTGTGCCTGACCCCTCCTTACGTTAAGATCTAGAAGCAAGAGTTGAGGATACAAACGCCGAGTAAAACTGGTCGGACCATAAGAAACCTACGCCCTAGTGGCTACGGTGTTTCTGCTCACCAGTGTGATTAGAGTTTTTTAGCCTGCACCTCGAGCTTTACAACCTTAATGTCAGAAGGGGTCAGATCGCATCAACCTTTTTATACAAAAAAGGGGAGAAGAACCAAAAGTCTGTTCGGCCATAACAAAAGTTAAAAATTTGTTTACTTATTACAAGTTTGCCGCCTGGCATATCTAACTAACTACCCCCTCAAGGGAATGACCTCATCCTCAATCTTGACAGATAGGTCCTGCGCCAAGGGGGGCCATTGACTCCTTGGTCTCCTCCAGCTTAGCTTCAGAGTAACCGGGCGTGAAGCCCTAGCTCATCGTCGCCAGATCAATGTTCTCATAGTGAGAACAAGCGATTGCAAACGACCGATGAATGCCAAAGTAAAGCATGTTCCTCACGGCATCCCTCATCATCTCGCGCGCCTGACCCGTAATCTAGATGGCGCGGACCGCAAGCGAGCTCGTCTCCTGCTCTAGGGCCAGCTCGAGGTCATCTTAGACCAGCTGGACGGCGATGCGCAGGGTATCATGCTCATCGCTCTCCTTCAGGAGGGAGGACTTCACCTTGTTGAGCTCCTTCTCTAGGCCATGGCTCTTTGTCACCTCCGCCCTAAGCTTGACGTTGAGACCTATCTGAGTCACATACCGACTGTGTCAAAAGGCCTACCGTGGATTCTAGGGAGAAAGACAACAAGGGGAACTGGAGGATTACCGTCCATGTCCATCTAAAGCTTGCACGCCTCTAGGTTCTGGATCTCTTCCTGGCGCTGGCTGACCTACGTGGCGAGTCTGGCGGCCACGCCCTCAGACGCGACCTTTAGGTCCCTCTCCCCCTCAAGCTCACCCTCAAGGAGGTCAATCCGCTGCTGGGCATCGATGCGCTCCTAGTGAGCAAAGTCGTGCTCCGTGCAGAGTTCCTCTATGGCCCAGAGCAAATCGTCTCACTCTTTCCATAGCCGCTCGAATTCTGCGACATCCTCGCATGCCCTATCAATTAGGGCCGCAAGTTTCTCCTTGGCCTCATGCGCATGATCGCGAGCATCCACCTCCCTGGCTCGGAGGTCGGCTAGCTCCCGGCCAATGGGGGCAAGCACAGCCACCTCCTGACGGGCGGCAGCGAGCTATGTGGCCCCTCCGGTGGTAGAGGGGGTGGGTGACATGGATGTGGAGGCCTGCCCCATCACCAAATCCACTAAGGACGCCTCGGGTGCGATCTCTCCCGTCTGCCCCACCGCAGATGCGGCCACCTGCACGGACGATGGCTCTAGTCACGCTGTCTCTGCCTATGATGTCGTGGCCGCACCCGGCCACAGCACGTCCACCATGGAAGCCTCGGTGCGTCTGCCTCCATCCGTCCCACCACAGATGCAGCCACCAGTGCGGATGATGGCTCCGACTGCACCGTTTCCTCCTGTGAT
The DNA here is from genome assembly GCA_904845875.1 of Miscanthus lutarioriparius. Lineage (NCBI taxonomy): Eukaryota > Viridiplantae > Streptophyta > Magnoliopsida > Poales > Poaceae > Miscanthus > Miscanthus lutarioriparius. The sequence goes on along the minus strand of CAJGYO010000019.1, from coordinate 38,448,279 downwards.
GTTTGTGGCCACCCATGTAGATAACGGCCCCGGCTATGTTGTTCCCGCTGTGACATCATGTCCACACCTGGCCGCGCCACATTTCCCACGGGCACCCTGGACGTGCCCTCCTCCGTCTACTCCCTCGCAAATGCAGCCACCAGTTGTGCCCCTCTAGTCGACATCATGGCCCCCTGGCATTGCTCCCGCTCACCTCTAGCTTGATGCTATTCGGCTCCTGGCACGTCTGCCGAAGGGCGAGGCTCTTCTTCGATGTTAGCCTCAGGAGAGTCCCACCTCTGTCAACACTACGAAAGACACAACAATCAATCTACAGTAAAATCCGTTAAGAGTGAAGGAGCGAAGAAGTTTTTTCATCACCTCGACACCATCGGACGGTGATGTTTTGGGGCAGGCCCGCCCGACCCCGGCCATGCCTTGTTGGCGCATTGCCATTTCAAACCTTCCCTCTGCTCGGAAGGCCCGGACGAAGTGGGCCAGCTTGATTCTGTCGGCTCCGAGGGTGAATCCTCCCCCTCTTGCCCTAGGGCATGCCATGCGAAGGGTGCCTCCTACAGCAAAGATGGGTCCTCGTCCCCTCCTCCCAGCTTGTCCCATTGGATGGGCGACCCGAAACCATCGCCCTCTTCTTCCTCTTCCTCTTCCTCTTCCGAACCTTGCTGCCGCCTTCCTCGGACCAGCCCCACCCGCTGCTTCGCCCGCTGCTTCTCCTCATCTTTCTTCTTCTTCCTCTTCTTGTCTATGGTCCAGTTTGCCGCCCTCATGGCCGTGTGCTCTGGCAGCGGCACGACAGAGGCCCGAAAAGCCCAACTCCGCCGGCAGCTCGACGAAGCCCGTGTCTGGCCGCATCATGGGATGTCCTAAGATTAGGGACACGATGTCGGAATCCTCTATCACTTCCTTGATGCGTTGCACGACCTTGCTGTCATGAAGCAGCCCCTAGGTGAGACTGTCCCATCGAGCTACGCGCCGGGCGTCATCCCGTATAGCGGGAGGGCGCGTGCCATCAGCGGCGCCACCCTCCTCGCTTGATACGCCCCGATGACACCTGCCCCATGGTGACCATGGTTCTTTAGGAGCGCGATGGCATCTAGGAGGTCGTGGAGCATTTTCTTTTCCTTCTCGAGGGGTCCTGTTTACACCAAAATTTGGAAGGAATCTCACAGGGACTTAAAAGCTCCCAAGATCATGTCATCAAGGAAGCAATTGCATGCAGATCGGAATTAGCTAATTCGAATGCAGCACTGGAATCGGCTTTCTTCAAGTAACGCCAACAGATGACGGCAAAGGCTACGATCGGCGCCAGGACAAAGCATGTTGGACTCTACAAAAAGGGAAATATTAGAGTCCATGTTATCTTAAATTAGGAATGTTTTCTCGTAGGACCAAAGATTGTGATGAGTCGTGCTTAGATAGGAGTCATGCATAGGTTCTAGGTATAAATACCAAACCCCGGCTATTGTAAAGGACACATAATCAATCCAATACAAGTTATTTACTTTTTCGGCTCCGGCCACCCCTTAGGAGTAGGAGTAGAGTAGATCTCGGCAAGTTCTTCAGCAAGTATGGCTGCATCGATCTGGTCGACCTCCACTACTTGTCTGTAAGTACCGTCATGGCTTATACCTCTATTCGTATGGCTGCATCGATCTGGTCGACCTTCACTGTGACTCTGGTATGAGTTAGTTATCGACTTTTATTTAGTTCAAGTATGGCTACATCAATCCGGTCGACCTCCACTGCTCGAACTAGATTAAGGTCAAGTTATCGGCTCTATCTAAGTGTGGCGTTCCTTCGGATAGATTCATTAAGTTACCAATATTGCTTATTGCTTACATTGTTTATTTAATTACAGCAATATCACTTCACCCGATTGGGATTGATCTAGATCGGCCTTACATCTTCGTTAACCCATCGTTTGTTAATCTAAACTGATTTAATCTGCACTTTAAACGATGAGTTATGTTTTATCGATTGTTTTATGTCAATCTTGATCGTGCATAGCGTGCGGTTAAGGCGCATTTGATCTTGAGTAGATCTATTGGCTAGCGAAAACTATTCCATGGCCCGTTATCACGGCCTGTGTGATTCTGCCTCACACCCCACTGTTAGCACCATGGAGCGGGGGTCGTTATTTGGTAGATCTGTTCCTAAGAAGGCGCGACCTTAACTGTGCGTTATGCCTGAATCGGTTGTTTTAGCCGATATCGAGCGCTTTCATGAACGGTTCGCATCACGAGATCGTTGAAGTAGTGATAGGTTGAAAGATGTGTTAGCCCCATGATCTTATTATTGTATTATGGCCTATATGATTCTGCCTCATGCCCCACTGATATTAGTAATAAGTTAGGGTCATCGAGTCTATTGTTGTTTCTACGGACTGCATGATTCTGCCTCATGCCCCACTGGTCACAACGATAGATGAGATCTAATATGTTTATTAGATTTATCTCTATTAAATGGTTGAGTGAGGATGAATTGTTTCTTTCATAAAAAGTGGTTTGGTTACTTGCAGTCATTGGCTTAGCATGAACTAATTACCATTGATATCTTTTTGCCAGTGACCAGTATTTGTTTAAATAATGATATTCATAATGATAACCGATTCTTCTTACACAACCCCATGAGCTTTAACCGATTTATTCTTATGAATATGCTGGAATCGGCTATTTAGTCGATCTCCTTTCATATCGGCTCTTAGAACCGCACATTCGGGACTGTCTGGCAACACCAGCATGTTTCGCCCTCAATTACCGATAAACTTTCTCTCCTTGTCAATTGTAGGGTTCAATTGACTGGCATGTCTTGGGAGGAGTGCGCAGGATCGACCACCCTTGCGCTGAAGCTAGGCAGATCTCTAGCTCCATCGAGCGGACCCTTCTGGCTTGTTACATGTGTCCTCGGCATGGGACAAAATTCCGTGTCGACACACGTTTCTGGCATGCCTAGTGGGACCCCACAATCGTAATGGAGGTTCACAACAACAACGATATCCTTATGCTGCATTATGAAGATCTACCTAATGGGGATAAGGGTATCATCAGCAAAGCTATAGAAGAATTTCAGAACAAGTGTTTGTTGTCCTACACCAAAACACGTGACAACATAATTGTTCAGAAATTTCCACTACTAAGAGTTCTACTACATGGGCAGACGGATACAACTAAAGATGAAGATAGGCATTTCTTTAAGGAAGTTGTAGACAAATCTATTCGTGATGCCATATCAAGCCATAACGAAGCTTTCTTTACATATTCCACAGCGCCATGAGAGAGGCGATTCATGGGCTTTCAGTTGGTCAAGGTGGGTCGGCTTATTACAACATTCCAGATCCGTCGACCCAAGAGACTAATCAAGTCAGTACCAGCCATCAAGAAGCAGCACCAGCTGGTAATGGTGATGTCCTGGCAGTTCAGGGTTCATCTGAACAAACTCAAGGGACTACTGTAAATCAGATACAGTACAATCCTGGACCGTTAGTATAGCATGTGCAACAGCCGGCGGGGCAAAGTTAGAACCAGGTGATCAATTTTGGCACATCAGGCCACAACCGTTGTTAGCTCAAAAAATAGCACCATCAATTCAAAGGATCCGTAGAGATATAGATTCTTATGTCTATAATCAGAGACTTCAAGTAGCAAGCCAGCAAAGAACCCACCAGATCGAGATTCCACAAGGGTATCACTATAGCATGGATTATAACACCCTTCACATGAGCCAAATCTAGGATATCAAGGCACATGGGATTTCAATCTGCAGATGGGTCAGCAGGTGCAGAGAAATCCAAATCCGCAAGCTGATGAATTATTGCTGAGGGTGACCGAGATGATGAAAAATCAGTTCGGTCTGAAGCCAAAAGGGCTGACCTTTTTGTACAAGCGCCCATATCCAGAATGGTATGATTTGGTTGCTCTTCCCACAAATTATAGGCTCCCAGAATTCGCTAAGTTCACTAGCCAAGACAGTACAAGCACGATAGAACATATCAGTTGGTATCTTACACAATTGGGCGAAACATCAGTTGAGGATGCCCATCGAGTTTGTTTCTTCTCTATGTCCTTATCAGGGACAACCTTCACTTGGTTTTCATCACTATCAGTCAATTCCATTGCCAATTGGGCTGACCTAGAGAAAAAGTTTCATACATATTTTTACACTGGGACTGGAGAAAAGAAGATTACTGATCTAACAACTATAAGACAGAAGACTAATGAATCGGGCACTGAATTTCTTCAGAGGTTCTGAGAAACCAGGAACTTGTGCTTCCCTTTAAATTTGGCTGATGATCAACTAGCTGCTTTAGCTATTCAAGGAATGCTGCCAATGTGGAAAGAAAAGCTGCTGGGACAAGAATTTGACAACTTGGGTCAATTGGCTCAATGAGTGTCAGCGCTCAATAGCCAATTCCAGAGTATGCGCAGAGATACCTGGTTCTAGAAGAGTACCACAGTAGCCAAATCTTATGATCCATACTCAGTCGATGACGACTATGAAGATGAAGAAGAGGTTGCTGCGGCTGAATGAAATTGGGGCAAGAACACAGTGATGGTGCCAAATCCTTGGAGAAGAGGAGTCGAGGAGAGCTATGACTTTGATGTCACCAAATCAGATAAGCTCTTCGATTTCTTGCTTGAGAAAGGGCAGATCAAGTTGCCCGATGGTTATGTCATGTTGCCCCCTGATTAGTTGAAGAATAAGAAGTTCTGCAAGTTCCATAATGCTACTTCTCATTCCACTAATGAATGCACAATCTTTAGGCAGCATATACAGAGGGCTATTCAGCAGGGGAGGCTCAAATTTGATATGCCTCGGAAGATGAAAGTTGATGATAATCCTTTCCCAGGAGAACAAAACATGGTTGATGCTGGACTACTCAAAGGAAAGACTAAGGTACTAACGTCAACCAAATCAAAGGAAGCTGGGACAGTCGATCCCAAGATGCAAATATCAGCTGACGAGTACAGAGAGATTAGGAGACGTCGCGCCAAGCAAAAGAGCCGATACAAGCAGGGGGAGACGTCAAAAGTAGGGACGACAAAGCCGCGAGTTACATCTCGGGTTCTGTTGAATAAATGGCAGCGACAGAAGGAAAAGGATTATCAGCGTTGGTTAAAGGATCAAACGTACCAGCATCAACTGAAAGAAGAGAGGTATGAAAGGAAACAAGCCGAATTACATTGGAATTGTCCTTTCTTCAGACATTGCTGGAATGAAGGTTTGAAGTTGTCTACCAGACATGACTGTCCAGAATGCAACAATCAATATCGGGAGTTTAGGCAGTCTCAAACCAATTGCCGGTCTATCCATGCTCAAGGTGCATATCATCATAATAACATGGATCGGCGCTTAAAAAATAAAAGTGTTCATAATCGGCTTGAAAAAAGAGTTGTTGACCAGGACTGGGCTGATTATGAAGAGGAAGGCAACGAAAGAAAATATGTTTGGCAGGAATGCCAGTGGTGCCCAGGAGGTTTAACAAGAAGCCAGAAGAGAAGGGTGCAACGCCTAAGGAATAAAGAGATGGAATAGGCTCAGGCATCCGGTAAACCTCAAGTATGGCGTACCAAACAAACAGCCGATAGAAGGCAACCATCGGCTAATATCCAAATGGCTTTCCTGTTGCCATCAGAATTCAGAGCTCCGGCAGATCAAGAAGTTTATTTGGATTTTGATGAATCGGAGTATGAGGAGATAGTTGCCAAGTTAACGGTTGTACAGCAAGCAATATTTGACAAACTAGTCAAACATCGGCACTTAAAAGCTTTATATATGAAAGGTCTTGTTGATGGGAAGCCGATGAACAAGATGTTGGTGGACGGAGGTGTTTTTGTCAATCTCATGCCTTACACCACTTTTTGTAAGCTTGGCAAAAGACCAGGAGATCTGATGGAGACTGACATGATGCTTAAGGACTTCGGGGGTAATACGTCTATGACCCGGGGGGCAATAAACGTCAAACTAACAATCGGGAGCAAGACTCTGCTCACCACATTCTTCGTCATCGATGGAAAGGATTGTACAGTTTGCTCCTCGGTCATGATTGGATTCATGCGAACTGCTGTATACCATCGACCATGCATCAGTGTTTGATTCAATGGCATGGAGATGATGTCGAACTGCTTCGCGCTGATGAGTCTGTGAGCATCGCAATAGCCGATCCAGTCTTTTGCGAACTAGGAGACTTTGAATGTTTTTCTGGCAAGTCATGGGAAGGAGGCTTCATTAAGATCAGCAATGAAAACCAACAGCCGATGCAAGCGATCGGCTCTGAGAGTTTGTTTTAGTAAAAAGTCTTGGCTTCACATCGGCCATTGGATTAAGGAAAGATAAGCATTGAGTCCTAGAGATGGGTTTAGGCCGACGTATGTGGATGCTGAGTCAAGTTTTTTGTGGGATGTTATCCTAACATCTGATCAACATTCAATAGCCGATTCATTCTCAGCTCTAATAGCCGGTACCAGGAGGGTGTCGCCTCTAGTTCAAAAAATGAAAATCTTCAAAGACAATAAAAGCCGATATGATATGTATCGCATATAGAACAAAAACAAAAAGCAAAAAATAGTCATACACAAGGGTATTGCACTGAGGCGCATACATGAAAAGAACAGGAGTCTTTGTTCATCGGATTACCCTAGATACAATCTAATCAAGAACGTTGTTCACCACATCTTGGGCGGATGTGATGTCTACTATGGATTCCGCTGCCATGATGAATTCTTCAACCAAGTCCTCATGTTCCTCAGGACCATCGCCCATTGGAAAACCAGTCTCCATGGCGTGGAGCTCATACCCAGTTTAGACTTGAGTTGTGGTCAGCGCCACCGCTGCACCGTGACGAACGCCATGGAGGGCAACCTCCTAAACGCGGGCCGGGATGTCTTAGAAACGAGCGTCAATGAGGGTACCGCGCGCATTGACGGCGTCCGTGGCCACGTTCGCCGCCAGTTGGAGAGACTCTAGCTGCACCGTCAGGGCAGACAGTCACAGGAACAAAAGACTATCAAGATAAAAGATAATGGAAATCGGAATGAGGCGTTCCTAGAATTTATCTTACTCGCCACCATGGCGTCGGACTCGGTTGGCGCTGGCCTCCTCCTCAGCCACGTGAAGGGCGGCCTGAGAGACCCCCGAGGTGAATCTCCAGTTGGCCGTTCTCCCAAGTCGCCTCGGAATAACAATTTTGAGCCATCCTCCACTCATGAAGATAGTGTCAGGCATCGTCGCCATTGTAGGAGTCAAAAGAATCCAACGACGAGGCCGGCACAGAAGATGCGGTGTCAGAAGGCCTGTCGGCCCTGGGGAGAGAGCAAAGACTATCATTCACAACAAACCTATAGGAGAGTCTGAATAGTTCATCGTCATAAACAGGCAATGTCAATCTCACCTCATACATCGGAGACGCTGGTTCATCGGCATGTTCTCCTCCTGGATCTCTAGCTCCATCGAGCGGACCATTCCGGCTTGCTACGTGTGTCCTCGACACGGGATGAAATTCTGTGTCGACAGGTCCCCACCCCCACACTGGCGGTGCCTCTTCGATTAGGCATCTGGTGAAGTCCGGCAAGGGGGTGGCGGCGGCGTTCCTCACATAGAACCAAAGCGCGTGCCACCCTTTGTTGGACCTCGATAGCGGACAGGTCATGTACTTGGCAGACCGGTGGCCCCGGAGGTGGATACCTGCACATCCCATCAGCACCGATAGATCCCCACTTCTCTCCTGTTTCTTGTGTAGGGAGACAGAGAAGAAGTACCTCCACATATCGAAGTGGGGTTTGATCCCAGAATACCTACGCACAGCGCGATGAAGGCCGTGATGTGCTGGATCCCATTGGGATTTAGGTGCTGCAACTTGATCTGGTAGTGGTGTAGCAGTTCCCGGAGGAATGGGTGGGGAGGAATCGTGAATCCACGCTCGTGGAAGGGCACGAAGGACATGACGTAGCTGTTGGGCGACGACGAGCCACTCCACCACCTCGGTTCTCCCACGGAGAAGACCATGCTTGACGAGGCCATCCACACGTGCATGGGTGATGTCGGAGCAATACCACGACTCCATGGGAAGCAAGAGTGGAAGAACAAGAACATTGTTGGCGGTAGAAGAACAAGGACAAGAAATTTGGGCGCTGGTGATAGAGAAGACGAGGCTACGGTTAAGCGTACTAGAGACAAAGGGAAAGGCCCCTATTTATAGGGAAAGGTGGAGCGAGCGGTGAACCGTCCACCTCGGTCGACGCGCCTGTTGTGCCTCATCACTTCGCCTCTCTGGGAGTCGTGCACACGCCACCCTCGGTCGCCCCCTTGAAGGGCGTACCAGACGACGGTTTGCCCCCTCAGTGGGCCAAACACCGCCGCAGGTAAGGAGGGATACGGAGCTAAAAATGCTCCCACGGTCCATTAAGGTCTAGGAGTTTGAAAGTTGGCCCACCAACGGGTTCACAACTGCGCTAGGGCACCTTAAGAGTGAGGGGTGGTTAAGGATGGGCCCGCTAGCGGTCAACACCGAGGCGCATGAGCGCCACGGCCATCCCGACCCACGTTCGAGTCTTGGCCGGTGCACGGTCCATGGTTTTTTCATGAAGAAAGGCAACAAGCCCTTGGGACCTGTCGAATGAGCCTGAGAACTATATGGACTGGCCGTTAGGAATCTAGAGTCAGTCACCAGCTGACCCATGCCGGACCCCGTGAATGGGAAGCCAGGGCCCCACTCGGACTAGCCGTTAATAGCTCACCGAGCACCATGATTCGTCCATCGAGGAAAACATGGCAAGGCTTAGCCCCTCTATTTTTATTGAAAAAACGCTTGACGGAGGACGACCACAAGATGAGATGACCGCTTGATCGGACCCCGACTACGCGTGGGGGCTTAGGGAAGTTGGACTCATAAGGAGACCAAATACGCGGTCACATGACAATGGCGGATCGATCGGATCCTAGGGGGATCGAAATCAAGAGAGATCTTTTCTGACCCCCCATGCCGCATGCTCCTGAAGAGTCCGAACCCGACAAAAAGGAATCATGACCCTACCAAGACATCCTAAGGCCCGTAAAGGGAGATCAAGACCCTCATAATCCTTCCACCTAAAAAAGCCTTCAAATGAGTATTCTACTCCTCCGCAGGCTCGGGGGCTACTGTCGGGTATAAGGAGGATGATGGTCGTGAACGCTAACTCACCTAGATGGTCAAGAGCGTATTTTGGTCTCGCCCGACCCTGAGGGTACGAGCTCCGTCTCGCCCGACCCCGAAGGTATGGGCTCCGTGTCGCCCGATCTCGAGGGTGCGAGCTCTATTTCACCAGACCCCTCAGGCGCGTGCTCCATCTAGCCAGACCCCTCGAGAACGATCTTCGCCTCACTTGGCCCCGAGGGCGTGGGCTCCGTGTCGCCCGACCCTGAGGGCATGGACTCCATCACGCCCGACCCCGAGGGTGCGGGCTCCATCTCACCTGACCCCTTGGGCATAGACCTCGCCTTGCTAGACCCCTCGAAGGGGGATTCTGCCTTGCTCGATGGGGGTCCATACTGCCTCCAACCACTATGGGTCTAAGAGTATGAACCCAGGGTCAAACTTTTGACATCAGAAAAGGAGTGGGCACGTCTTCTGTCAGAGATACCTGTTGAGCATGCTGCCCACCGAGATGGAATGGGGCGCCATGACTAGCTGACGATGCCCGCGTGTGGCACCAGTGGCGAATAAGGTCGCAATGTGGAGCCATCCCCGTCATCATTCACAGGACCGGCGGGACCCATGTGAAGGAGATGAAGGGCACCGTGACTCCGGAGGCCTTCTTCTCCCCCACTTTTCTGCTCTTTCTCTTTCTCTCATGTAACATGCGCCTTCCCCTTCATCTATAAAAGGGGAAGTAGGACGCCCCACGAAGGCAACGGGAAAAATGGCTCAAGGGCTCAACAGCTCAACAAGTTTGACTAGACTCAACTCCATTCGATCCTTCCATTAGAGACTTGGGACCTTCTCCCTCTCTTGCCCGTTTGTAACCCCTACTACCAACAAGTGACGATAACACAAGTAGCCTAAAACTAGATGTAGAGACATTCCATCTGAACCAGTATAAACCCTTGTGTCCTCCGAACGCACCATCTAGGCCAGACGCGCAAACACAAATTTACTAGTCGGCGGTTTGAAACATCGACAGGTAGTATGGATGATGGATGAAAAAAGATAAAAGAGGGTTGATCACACAAACAGAGGTAATTAGAAGTGTAGTGTAGTAGAGTGTAAGAAGTAGAATATGTAATCTTAAAGCAACAAAAGTAACTAATGATAGTGAGAACGTCCTTAGTACGAGGGGTGTACTTCCGTTGGATTTACCCTAACACGAAGCACAACGAGCCCTATGTTTTAATAACTAGACCCAACGTGGTGGAATATAGAGGAAGGATAGGGCTATCACCACCTGCCAACTACCACAATCTATTAGGGGATCTAGTCGTACCTACAGGCAAGATATAGCCTAAGCATCACGCTTAATCTATAAACTCGCTGTTTTGATCCGAGCTCTAGTGAAATAAGATCAAAACACCCTAACCAGACGGTAGAACAAGTACTAATGATGAACAAACTAAACACTAAGATAATAATGATGCAGATGCCAGAGAACAAGCACCTAGGCTCACTAATGATATACAAGAGCAAGACAGGACTTGAACTAAGCAAAGTTATATTACTGAATAGAGTACTTGACAAAGTAAAGTACTAAATAAAGTAAATGCTAAAAAAAGATTACAAAGGAGCTATACCAGACCAGAAGACTCTTCCAGACTCTAAGGCGAGCTCTGCTCTACTCTTATCACTACTAGCTAGCTACTACTTCTAAGCTACTACTATTGGAGAGCTTCTAAGAGCTTGGAACACTTGGAATGCTTGAGAGCTCTGAGTGTTGATCTCCACCGAGCACCACCGCCCCTTTTATAGTGTGTAGAGGGCATGGAGGTAGTTGTAGGCGAAGATGAGGCGGTTTGGGGTGACTTGGCCATCGGGCGACGCCAAGGGGTGTCGACCAACCGTTTATCCCACCACCTTTCCATCCAACAATGATAGATGTCTCCTAGATGGCGGTTGCATGGCAGGTAAGTTAGTTTCCCAGCTAGTGAGGCGATTTGGAGGTCAGTTTTGGTCTTCTAGGTGTATGATAGTGGGCCCATGGATCCAAGGCAGCTCAACATGAACCTTTGGATTAAACCGCCATGGATCAACGCTAGAGAAGCAGTGAGGAGGCCATCCCACGGATCAGTGATGTGGCAGGGGCTAGGGTGGCATCACCCAATGCCACATGGCATTGGTCGATGTGGCACTATGGAACCTTAGCCCCCTGCCACATCCACTTGTCTCCTATGCTCCTTATTTGTCCAATTTTGTGATTTTTCCTGCATACAAATATTTTTTCCAAGTATAAGTGGAACTAGGTGAATTATAAACATAATATGGCACATGTGATGTTGTTTTACCTTTGTTTGGGTGGAATGTTGATGGTCCAATTGGGTGTTTAGTGACCATCAATAATCACCGCCGTACCACTCGCCGTTAGTGAAGCAGACGGCCATCACCGCCACTATTCGTCTGATGCAGTAGGGGTCAATAGTGTATCACAGGCGGATCATACTACAACGCGATGGTGATGATGCCCTATTACCAGGCGGTTTATTCGTTGAAGCAACGGTTATGTTTGCCTTGACACAGGTGGGTCATGCTCCAATATGACGGAAAACAAGGACCTTATCACGGATGGATCATAAGCCAACACGGCGGTGTTAGTGTACACCTACACAGGCGAGTCAGGCCTCAATGCAACAAAATAAGGATCTAATCATGGATGGATCGTAAGTCATGCGGCGGTGTTACTGCATATCGACACAAGCAAGCCGTGCTCCAATGCGACGGAAGTAAGGATCCTATCACAGACAAATGATAAGCCAAAACGGCGGTGTAATGAACATCCTAGTTAGTCTAGATAGCGACGGCGATGGCTATGACTATCACTGCCGACAGCTTACTGTCGAGGCCAAAATCGGACTACGATAGGGGTTATGACGTGGCTGTGAAAGGTACGAGTATAGTAGTGATGGAAGGGTCAGGTCCCCCACACTTGGACTTTTATGTCCTTCGACATTAAAAGCCAAGTGTGAATGTTGGAGCATCTCCTTGATGTGTATTGCAGCACCCATGTTCCTGGACATCGTTCATCCTTCGTTCATGTGATTGTTAGTGACAAAGCATAGCGGAAGGAAACTTGTCTAGCACCAAATTTTTGTTTATTGTGGGAGAAAGGGAGGTCATTGCTTTATTCGTAAAAATATGAGTCCAAGTTAAAATTAGTTTATTATGCAAAGCTATTTTTTTATTATTGTTATTATTGGAAAAAATCTAATAACTAAAAAGTGTTTTTAATATAAAATTATTTTGATTTTTTTAAATTTTTTGGATAACTACCGATTTACCTTCGGCAAGGGCTCACCGTTTTAAGTCAGTTGAGCAGGACTTCTTCATTGAATTCAGCATATCCAATCCTAGAGATGAGGATATGGATAATGCCCCTCTTGTTTTTCGCCATGCCATCTTGATCTTCGTGTGGCTTTGGCTTTGGCGAGCATGTGATTCATTTTTTTCTTTTGATCAAGGTTTCATTGAAAGTTCACCGAATGAACTTTGATTTACCTCTGTTATGAATTTATCTCAAAGACTTACCCTCATGGATTTGAGAATTTCCTGCAAGGGTTAGTCCATGCATACAACCAAAGTCTACACTAGCAGTTTCAGTTCAAAAATCAAACTAGACTCCATGTCTAATTTGATTTAGGTAGGCTAATTAACCTAAGCACCATGCTTAATTTAAAAAGCCTATGGAAGTATGATCATCACGATTGACCAACACTCCCAAACCTAAGCATACTACGAGATTAACTCAAACAGATATATGAACATTGAATGATAAACCAGAGAACCATTTTTTATACACAAGCAATGCAAATAGGGTGGATGAATGTGATTAAGCAAACATGCCATGGTTTTGATAACAAGGAAATTAAACGAGTGAAATGCATGAAAATCTAGGCTTTAGCCTTTTCTCGTAGTGCGGACCATCTAACGATATCATACTGACCGGCAAAGCCAACATATGAATCCGATAGTCCCGTTTAACATCCGTGTACTATGAAGCTAGACTAAGAGCATCGAATAGATAGATAACAAAGAAATTTGTCATCTACCTAGACTAGGCAAAGCGCTCGAATACAGCTCAAAGTCTAGGAGCCACCCAAAGAAAGAACTAGATATTTGGTGAATCAAGCAAACATGCAGTGGTAAAAATAAAAATGGAAAAGATATTTTTGGGTTGGTTCTCATACATTGATCGATCACCCACAATTTGAGATGGCATGGTGGAGGTGTTGAAGGTTCATGATTGATCGGGCACCCTGGGCTCATGATGATTTTTCTTTTTTTATACCCACAAAAGCTAGTGGTAGACTAGATTAATAGATATCAAAGTCAGTATCAAAATCCTTATGCCAATTGCTTCGCCGGCAATGGCACCAAAAAGCTTATTGGTGTTTGTTAACGCAAACAGAGAAATCCGCAAGCGCATGGATACCGTTGTAGCTTTCACCCAGGAGTATTCCAGGGTATCGTATTTATCCTCAAGGAAACAATGGTCAAACAAGCTAATAGTTAACCATCATGTATGTACTAACTAGTATACCAACTAGACTGATGTGGGGGTAAGTGATAAAGATAGTAGTTTTTATATGAAGACACACACAAGAGAACTCCATGGTAAGATAAAAGAGCAGTAAAGCTCAGTTGGGAGGACAACGGGGGATCACAAGGTTCCTTTATACTTCTCTGTTACTATGGTTCTATTCTAGAGCAAACCAAAGGGATTAACTAAACAAAGGGGAAAGCATAGCGATCACACCATAGCACTTTGGAGCAGCAGTTCTTTTCTGATCCTCGAAAAGACTAGGAAGGGGTGATCGGGGTCAGGCTACCAAAAGCTATACAGTTCATTTTAGATTAATTTGGTGGGCAAAATATGAGTTAACAACCGCCAACAGTCTCAAGTATCAATTTTCCCGCACTAGAAAAATTACAAGCGACAGATCGAACATCTCAATGAATTTGTGGCCAAGAGATCTATAAGTATGTATATCCTCTGTTGACATTCAACTCTACCTTGAGCAACTTAGTAATGGATTTAATTTGCATTCATACTTTTGCAGTTGAGGCTAGCCATTGACGGCAACCAAAGAAGCATGCACGAGTATATTCCAGTCTGTTATACGACAGACACGGTACAAGTTCAAGCGATCCTACTTCAACGGTGTCCTCGCTGATCAAAACAGAAAGACCTCTCCTGTGTCTAGCATGAATGACGCATAGTGGTGTGCACTTGTCCAAAAGTGGTCAAGTTACTACACCACAATACAGAATTACCGTCAGACATCTGACGCTAAAAATTATGTTTATCGATGGATGATCAGTCACTAAAGATAACCCACAGACGATCTGTCCCTCATTTAGCAATTTACTGGCTATCGCTATAGATAATCATATTTAACATTCAACTGTCTATCGCTAAAAATAGGTACATCAATCTATTTGTCACTAAAAATATGGGCCCTCACGCGCCCCTCCATCTAGCTCGGGCTCAAAAAGGAGGCCCAGTTCCAGCCTGTTAGAAAGCAAACCCTAAATTCAGTCTCTCCATCCTCCCAACAATCGCCAGCACCACTCCCTCTCTGTCTCTCTCGCATCTAGCTCTCCACCACCAAGTTCGATGCCCCTCCGCCGCTCCTCCTCCTTCCTGCACCTCCACCTTGTCGCTGGTGCTACGGACAGCGGCGGACGGTGCTCCCATGAGCCGCTCATGCTTCATCAACGGAGGGCCAATGCCCATTGGGGAGGGCTAGCGCATGTGTGGGAGGGCCGGCACAGCGGCGGTGGCGGCTAGGACGTGCTTGTGAGCCCATGTGCCTAGGGCCGGACCTGAAAAGCTTCTACAGCCCAAGAAGAGCTACAGCGACGGCAGATCTAGAGGTTCAAGCTGAATGGAGCCACCACGACACCGCCACAGCATCCACACCTCTCCGTCTCAGGTTTCTTTCCTTGCTGTCTGGCTAGCTCATATTTTAGTTTCCGTCTTCACCTTTGGTACTTATTCGGTAGAGTGTGTAGATCTGAACGTAATATATATACTCTGCTTGCGCATATCAGCATATGTGCTGGTGTGAAATCTTCTGTTGTTTTCTAGCACTAATTATAGAACAGAATAGAATAGATGCGAATGGGTTTGGATACGTGCTCTGTTGTTCTTGATTTCTCCCATCGCTGCTCTGCTTTGCAACCCAAAACTTAAACTTTCTGCTCCGTGGATAGCTAGACCGGTGTAGAGCTCTTAATTAAGCATATGAGAAGGGATTATAATCCAATCCAATATAAAAAAGCTTCTACATTGAACTGGAGAATGATAGAAAATAATCTGAACTATTGTAGTTTTTTGTTGGAAGTTTATGTGCAGTCAATTTATACTCTGTAGTTTTTTGGTGCAGGTTCTTGCACTTGTGCAGTCCTGCTTGACTTTAGTTGCAATAAGCTTTTCACTGCAAACGAACTGCTACTAGATAAGTAGTTCCAATAAGCTATTCAACTGCTACTAGATAAGTTGGAGAATGATGTGTCATTGTTGCTGGATCAGGGTGCCGAATCTGTTCTCATGGCCCATCTTCATCGTCTCAAGCAATTGCAGTTGACTGTTTTTGTATGTAGAAGAGTTGGGAAGTTGTGCTCCTTTTGCTTACATTATCTCAAAGCACTACCAGCAGATAACATGGTAAGCTTTTTTCAGAATTACTAAACTAAAAAGGTCATTCTGTGCTTACAAAGGGCTAATGTACTTCCTATATTTGTGGGATGATAATGTGCACACTGAATTGGCCCTTGCAATCATACATTAAATATGACTGCATACTAAGATTAGTACCATTGTCCTACATGTATTTTTTTCCTGCAGCTTGTAGTTAACCTTTTTTATAGCTGCTTCTAAAATTTTCAGTTGAAATTTAACAACTGCATATGTACAGGAAAATTTGATGAAAAAATTAGGTAGGGGCCTCCCCTGTTGTTCCCTCAAAAAAAATAACAGCTGCACATTAATGATCATCTATCTATAAAACTCTCTAAACAGTTGTATATTTACTCTTCTATGGTTTGTGCAAAGGAATCGATGAATCTCATCAGTTTACAAATAATTATTGTTCCTCTCCATGTTTTGATCTGCTAGGTTATTTTGCTCTTGCCTATACAGTACTAAGATCTCGGATCATTTCCTTTTATATATATGGACACCAACTTTTCTTTTCTCCCATCATATTGAAACAAAAAAAGTTCAATAGCCATGACCATAACATAGTAACAGGTGAACTCTCTACTTGATAATTTTATATGAGACGATTATATTTCTTATAAAATACTACATGCTCGGTTGTTTCTCTACCCTTTTGGAGGGTGGGTAACCTTCCACCTCAATTACATGGAGGTTTCAGGAACTTACTGGATTATGTGTTGTCTTACAGGCAACCCCTACCTATTCAATGTTGATTGTTTGGTTCAAAAAAAACATAATGCGAGTGGTTCCGAAACTCTCTTAACTGGTGTTTTGATTTTGTGATCTGTAGCCACTGCGCTCATAGAGTGTAAGAGCTGAACAAGGAGTTACCTGAGCCCTCAAAGAGCCAAGGTATTGTTGGTGTCGAATCATACACATAGTGTAGTTCACCCTATAATTGTATGATTGTTTTCTCAAGTCGGTTTCTTTATTAGTAGACATAGTATTATGCTACAAAATATTTTGTATTTTTTTCCAAAAGATTCAGTGTAGTTCACCCTATTATTACTTCTATAAGTTATCCCATTGGAATGCTTTTACCTTACCATTTATTCCTTCCGCTGAAAAGATGAAGTAGAAGAGGTAGATGCTTTACATAAAAAAATTATGACTCCATTTGCTACACTACACATGGCATGCTTACCCTGATGTTTATGAAAAACACATGCTCAAATTTACCTGATAGTAAGCAGGTTCGAATGACTGATAGTAAACAGCACACCATGTTTACTAATTTAGTTCCTCATTTTCCCCCTTCTGTTGGCAAATTTATATCCTTGGATCTTTCTCCTGGACTGATTGTTTTTCAGCTGCCTTTTCACATGATGTTTTAATCACAATGTCTAATCCAAATCCCACTATATCTATAAGGTAATGATATCAAGACTTTTTTAGAGGAATTTATATCAGAGCTATAATACATGTGAATTGTGATTCACTTAACATGCCGCTTTTCAATGTGGCTGCTCAGTTCTGGGTGCTGAATGTTTTCTTCTTCCTCTAACTAATCATTTTTCATGATCATGATCATTCTGGTGGAACACATTCGTATTTTTTTTGTCACAGTGAAATGAGTGTCCGTGTCAAGCTGCAACATTCCTGGATTATGCTAAACTAGCCATTCAGTTAATTAGTTTCCTGTTGCCTCTCCAAGATTTCCTTTGTACTGCCATTGGGGAAGAAATCATTATTCCAAGCTAGATTGGTCACTGTATCAATGATAGCGGCTAATTAGTCTCTTCGGTTACGTGTCGATTATTTACTTACCTGATGCATGTTGCCTTCGAGGGATACAATAGAACAATGTTGGTACAATGGTTTTATTGGGTCAGTTTGCTCAGCACGTACGGCAGTGATGATTATGATAGACCATGAATGTTCTTCTAAATTGTCATGGTTAGGAATGCTGATTTTTGCGCCCGAGAAAAATGAATGTACCTTAACCTTTTTCCTTTCGCATTTACCTTTTGAGCATTTACCTGTACTTCTTTAATTACTTAGACCTTAGTTTTGTGAGCTCAAGTTTTTCATGTGATTGTTGCTCAACCATTATAGCTGATCCTGACAGCTAATCTTTGGTACAGCCATACCAACTACACTGTTTGTGCCACAGTGCCCTTAAAGAAATTTGAGACCAAATCAAGGACATGCAGGAACAAGAGAGTTCTCATCTCCCTTATAAACGAAAAGCTTCCATTCAGAGCCATTGATGCTCGGGTTAGTTGGATGTTGCCTTCCCATATTTGTTCCTTTCCTAGGAGATCATGAACACGTACATTTAGTTTGTTAGAATCAATGTATTATAGAGATTATTAATTTTCCCATAGCACAATATATAATCCATATCAAATTTGAAACCTCCTTTTCAATCTATACACATGTATCAATTGCTTCAAGCCGAAACAAAGTAGATTTCTACACTTTTTGTTCAGCACATATGCAGGATCAGCATCTCCCCACCATCAGCAGCTGCCATCCAAGCACCAAACCTTCTTACTTTCGTAGTTCCATTCTCCCTATGTAAAATATGCCATTATTTAAATCTGTTTATACATGATACAAAACTAAATGTTATATTTGAATCATAGTTGCCTGATACATATATGCCACCTTTGCCAATGCACCTAAGTCTGTTCTTTGTTGGACATGGCGTGTTCTATTGCCCGCGCAAAGCGCGGGATTATCTGCTAGTTCCACATATGTACATGAAAGCTGCAGTACCAAGTTCGATGGATGAAAGTTGTAAAGTATTAGCTGAAAGCAGCAGCAGCAGCAGCAACAAAGCCTTTAAGTCCCAAATAAGTTGGGGTAGGCTAGAGTTGAAACCCAGCAGATTAGCTGAAAGCAACATTGAATATTTATTTGGGTAGATAAGATTTGGTAGGCTAGCATGCTATTTAACTATATGTTGTAGGACACAATAAACAAGTGACTCCATTGTACCTTGGAAAATAATTATCTATTCATCCTGGTACTAGCAGGTTCCCAATGCATGACTGGCAGCCCAATGTATGCGGCTTAGAGCTTCTATGCTGCTGCCCGTAGGAATAGGGGTAGTGGAGCTGCAGCTGCGTCCGTACATCATTTAGTCACTCGATTTAAGGTATGTGATGTTTTTTATGAGTTTGAAGTTGAGTTACCTACTATTTTGTATAGATGTTCAGTTACTCCATTTAAAGTTCGGATGGTCCTATTCGGCACAACTAACATGTACATTTGAGAATATTTGTAGCTGTCTTTTAATTGTGCCGTTGTTACTTAGCTTTATTGCAGTTTAATAGCTATCATTTTGCTTCATATTGGACTATCCTTTATTGTTTTGTTGTAACTCTGGACAGGTGCCAAACCAGCTAGAAATAACAG
This sequence comes from Miscanthus lutarioriparius, assembly GCA_904845875.1. NCBI lineage: Eukaryota > Viridiplantae > Streptophyta > Magnoliopsida > Poales > Poaceae > Miscanthus > Miscanthus lutarioriparius. The sequence goes on along the minus strand of CAJGYO010000019.1, from coordinate 38,429,020 downwards.
TTACATGAATAGAGGGGACGTTCCAGGACGGAGGGGACAAAAGTATTGATGTTGGCTGTATTGATGTTCTCTGTTGTACAAGATAAAAAATTCGATGTAATAAATATTGACCTCCATGTGATATATATGTGTGTTTGTGTATCTTCATGTGACATGTGGATGCTATATTAAATTTGAATCCAGGTATGATATGTGCTACATGTTTTATCATTGTATTTATTTATTTTTTAATTTGTAGTGTCCTGTTGAACAATGTCGCTATAAGTACATGGACTAATGGATGATCTGTCCGTATATGATTGGTAACAGAGCATCTGTCGCTAAAAGGTAGCAATGGACTATTTGTCGCTATAAATATTTGGGGCAACAGACTATCTGTTGGTAAAAAGTATTGTTTGTCGCTAAGAATTTTACCGACAAGACTTACACCATCCGCACAAGTCTATCACTATAACTTTTTAGCGACGACGCTCTATTAGCGTCTGTCGCTATATCCGGTTTTAGCGTCAGATTGTCCATCACCAATCTTGGTGTTGTGGTGTAGTGAGTTCCAAGAACAAGGTGTGTGTGTGAACTCATTTATTTCTTGTCTAGTCTTTTATGTAGTCTATTTGTGCTACAGTATAACACAATTGTGGTTATAGACAGTCTCGGAGCAAAAATCAAGTACCATCAGGTTATAGGATCTCACTCCTATGTTGCTTACCTGCAAGCATATATAAGTGATGGTTGTGTTACTCTGTTTGTATCAAATACGCAATGCCGTTTGTACCAACAGAAATGCATGTGCAATTATAACTGAAGGGCAAAAACAAGAAGGACGCAGGACACGATCAAGAAGTGCTCGATGAAGAACATGATCGACCTCGTGAAGATGTTGATGTAGTAGGAATCTTCAACAACTTCCATACCTGTAACACAGGACTAAGTGGTGCTGCAAGAGAAGCAGTGGTAAGTACCTTCATTCGCTTTCCTTAAAATCTGTTGAAGCCATTGCCATGAAAGAAGGAAAAGTAGGAGGAGCCTAAAGTGGCATCATCATTTTGAAGTTGTAATATTAGAACAGTTAATATATTACCTATGCATTGTGCTTATGAATATCTATCGGCAGTAGGTTGAGGAAGACCTATAAATTACTTGTAATGAAATAATCTCTTGGTTCTGCAATTTAAGTCCTCTTGCATAATCTGTAACCTAATGTTTACTCCTTGGTTTTCATAGGAAGCTATGAAAACTATACGAGCGGAACCTATTGCTGATGTTGTTTCCAAGGTCCTCTCCTAGGTCAGCTGCAACACCTTTTCTTTGAAGAATGCTGGTATCAGAACAAGCTGCTCCAGACTTCGGGAACAGCTTGCTGCTCAATACGAAAGTTCAGCTGGCCTTGCCAAACAATTGGATCAACTGAAGAGAAAGGTAGAAAACACTGAAAGGGAGTTCGAGAAGTACAAGAAACAGCTACAGGAGGAGTACAATAAGCTCTATGAGCATATCACGCTCTTAAGCATTGGTAATTCTCAGTCTTGTTGATGCAGTGAACATGTCGTTTGTTTGCTGTTTTTGTAACACCTCTGGTGTTTTGACCTAGCACTAAAAATTGACATGTCATCATATGCATTGCAAAGCATTCATAGAGTAGAAAATTTTGAATGCATTCACTAAATAAGCTTTATTTCATAATGTTGTTATTTCATGTGATGTGTTTCAAAACCCTAAATAAAGATCATGACCACAAGGGTCAAATTTCATGTGATCATGTGAGGCCATGTGTCATTTGCCTCAAATAACCCTAATGGGCCATGTTACTGGTCAAAAATCAAAGTTAAAGTAAAAGAAAGACAAATCAAATTTGAATTCAAATTCAAATTATAAAAGTCCTTTTTGCCCCTTTTGACTAATTCAAAATCCATGTGGAATTTGGGGTTGAGGCAAAAAGCAAAGTTGAAGATTATTTTATAAGGGTCAACTTTGGTATTCAAAGTTTTTCAAGTTTACATATAAAATTTGGAGTAATTTTGAAATGATTCAAATACTCAAATGCACCCCTAATTCAAATTTCAAAATGGAGGCAGAATTTGAAAATGTTCCTAGAAGCAAAGTTGTAGAGTTTGAAAAATTGAGCAACTTTCATTTTTGGAGATTTTCAACTTCTTTAGAAAAATTGGGAGTAATTTGTAAAATGAACTCAGCGGCAAATCTGTAATTATTTCAAAAATCAAGATAACTGCAGGGCGCCACCGCCTCACCGCCGGCGTCCTTTCTCCGGCCTTCCAGGCGCACCTGCGACCGCCCTTGGCTTCACGCTGGCGCGGGGAGCACGCTGCGTGTCAAGTCCGTGCGCTCCTGACCGAGCTATAAGACCCAGACGACGCTGTTCACTTTTCTTCCTTCCCTCTGTTTTTCCGACGCCGTCGTCTCAACTCCAACGAGCTTCTCTCATCTCCTCAGCGTAGCCAAGCCCCGTAAAAGTCGTGTTCTAGTTCCGCCTGCTCCTCGTGCATCCGACCGAGCTGTTGCTACCTCCTGATTTCGCTGAGAGCTCGCTGTCCACGTTCATCTTCCTCGCGGCCGGCGACCTCAACGGAAAAGTAGATTCACCGTGGCTAGCCTCATCCGGTGAGCCGTTGCCCTCGATTGTTGGCTCTCTGGTTTCGTCGCGATGCTGTAGTGCTCATTCCACTCTTGCCTGCTCGTTTTGCCCACAGCAGTTGCCGGAACTCCATCGTCGACGAGGTCCGCTCCGCCGTGATCCCGGTCACCGTCGAAACGCGTCACTAGAGCTTCTCTGGTCCCGTTTGTTGCTTCAACACGATCGGGGTGAGCCAATGATGCTTCCTGTACTCTCTGTTTCACCGTTACCGGCCTTGTTTCGCCGGCATAACGCTGCCGTGCCACCGCGTCCACCATGGCCGGTGTCAGCCTTATTCCATGCCGTAATCAACCTCCAAAGTGCCACTAATCGATGCGCCTAGCTCTTGTGAACATGTTAGTGCTTTGGCCATCGCTGTTGGGCTCATCGTCGGCGAGTTTGCGCCGGTCAGCGCCGTCGCAGCCACAGTCAATGCCCGAGGTTGGGGATGACAGGTGGGGGCTGGCTGTCAGTGAGAGCAAGAGAGAGAATAGTGCCTTTTGTTATTTTCTAATTTTGAATAGTGCTAAATCTTTGGAAATTTGTAGGAAAATAATCATAGCTCCAAAAATTCTAAAAAATTTTGTGTATCCTTTGTACATGCTCTAGTATGGTTTAAAAATTTTAAACTTGAAATTTGAATAAAAATTTAATGTTCAAAAATTCAGTCCATTAATTGATAAATGCAATTTCCATGATTTTTGTAGCCCACTGTATAATTCCAAAAATTATGAAATTTGTTTTGGTACACTAATTTGTCATGAGCAAGTTTACATAAAATTTTCAGGTCATTTGGAACAAGTTCATTTTTGGGCTTAATTCCAAATTTATTCAAAAATAAATAAAGGCAAACCCTAAGTGTTTGATTAGTATTGGATCTTGTTTTGGTCATGTTTTGTGACTAGTAGGGTTTCAAGATCCATTTGGTCAAATTACATGTGTGGTTTTTGATGGTAGGATTACAAGTTGGTTTTGTTGGCTTGCAACTGTACCGTGAAGGAAAATCATTTGCGGGGTGTTTTTACATTTCATGTACTGTGAAAGCATCATGTTTACATTATCATCATGTTAAAGCATATGTTATCATTTCGTGTAGAACCCGAGAGTGAAACGATTCTAGTTGAGCAAGTCCTGGAAGAATCCCCGGTTGTCACGGGATTCGATAATTGTGGTACTGATCCGGAACCTGAGATCGTCAACGAAGGCAAGCCCCGGTTTATGCATTAAACCATTACCTTGTTTACTTTGAAAAGTTTATCACCTATGTTACTTATTGCATTAAGTTGATTAATTCAAATGTTACCTACTTGATGCATTGCCTACCTTGTTAATTGTTTACCATCCTTGAAGATGATTTCATTTACAAAGGCGTAGATTGCTTAGTATGCTTTATGGTATGTTTTCAAAGTAAAAGTTTCGATACAATCAAAGATGGCATACTGGCCAAATAAAGAAAGAAGGTAGAATGAACTAGAGACTAGTCGGGTGACTTATCTTGAATGTTGGGTAATGTTGCCGACTATGTCGCTTAAAGGCCACTCATTGTGGATCTTCTGAACGAGACACTTTGTACTACTGGTCACATACTCCGGTAAGCCTACTTCGGCTAATCTGATACTAAGACGAATGCCCACGCACTAGGAGTGGTGAGATGGCGGGAGTAGCGTGTACCCTCGTGGCTTGAATGTGGCCGGATTTGAGGCCTGCTGTGCTCTCGGGTGGCGTGGAGACGGCTTAGTATGGGAGGATCCGGTAGCAAGGTTGATATATGCAAGATTAAGTTCTACATATGTCGTGTGATAAGGAATCCCCAGCTGGGACTTGAATCAATTCAAATTGTCGGTGCTCTACGGATATGGAGACTCGATTCATTATAGAAGCAATCCAGGACTGGTGAATTACTAAAACATGAGAAAAAGAATGGAATGAGAAGGATTGGAACATGGGATATGAACACTTAGTTGGAGATATTGAACTAAAGTACTTAGGGGTAAAACTTGAAACTAGGATCAAGAATAGTAAGCTTTTGGCAAAGAACTTTTGAATCTTTCTACATCCTTACCTTGACCCAACACCTGCATCCCTAAGACCTTCGCTCTTTTTGGTCGGGTCAGTCTTGTTGAGTACTTTTTTACTCAGGGTTTGTTAACCCTTGTTGCAGGTGAGTCGCATGCGCAGGCTTGTTTTGGTCCCTGCTGCATGTCAGTGTTTGAAGTCGATGACGATGAGGAATGATGAATGGCCTTTGGACAAGGCACTAGTTTGTGTGAAATAAATAATGTTAATGTAATATTATCCCGCTACTATGGTTGTATGACACTTATGGTTATGTAAGTTTGAAACAACTGGTTTGTAATATTAAAACTTAAGTTTTCCGCTTCATAATCTCTGGTATGTATATTGAAAACTGTTGTAATCTGCAATGACTGTGATTGGGATCCTATTTGGAAAAGATTCATGGATGATTCGGGTTTCCTAAGGACACCCGACAGACCTGTTAAGTTGTTGGGAACTTGTGTACGCTATCTGAGGTCTGTTGAGACATCGATAGGTGCACGTGGGCCCGATTTCTTAGGAGGTTCTACCACAGCTGGTATCAGAGCAGGTCCTATCTAAGATCATTGTAGGTTGCTTTTGAAAACCTTCAAACTGAGTTGGATCAAAGAAATTAAACTGGATAAATTTGAGTTCAAATTTCTTTCTTCTTCCCTCTAATCTAGCCTCAATCTTATCTTATTTGAAAGTTTGTGGCGGATAATATAATTAGGTTTGTCCTATGTATTAAAAATCTAGTACTTTTGATTGTATAAATCTTTTATACTCGGATTCGTAAGATCGATTCATGCATCATGCTTGAACACCTTGCATAATAATTCCCCTTAAAAGTGGTTGGGTAAGTAATGTCAATCCCATTCTTGCTAACCTCCATTATCCTCAAGCTATCCTTATAGTCCTATCCTAAATTCTACAGGCTATGGCAAAGACTAAGATAACCGCACGCAAGTCCACTAGACCTCACGGAGTCCCTCGTCACCAGTTGGCACCGCGTAACCGTGAGCTGAGTGAAGGAAGTTCCAAGACCCTAGGAGATGAAGGATCTTCAAGCAATCCCGTCAACATTGAGAACCTTACCAAGGAGCTCAACACTCTTCGTCGAGCTCATTCCAAAGATCAAGAGAAGCTGGCGGAAATGGAAAGGGACATCACCAAGAATACCGAGTTGCGGAATGAAGCCTGGACACGAGAGGATGCGGCCAATGAATGCGTCCATGAGTTGGAGTTCTACATAGAGGACCTGGAGATGGGCAATGCCATTCTTCATGAGAATGTCCACCTGCTGTACGCTCAACTTCATCCTCCTCATGGGGATGGTGAAGTTACAGATGAAGAAATGATTGTAGATCCAGGTGAAGTCGAGAATGAAGAAGAGGAGGAGGATCCTGAGGAGTTAGTGTACTTCTCCGATGAAGATGAGGGTTCGTCCGATATGGGCATGGATGCCGATGACTGAAAGCTCGGAGTAGTAATAGTTCCTTTACTGCTTTCCTAGTAAACCAGGGTTGTCTTGTGGGATACAAGACATGTAACATAAATAAGAAACCCTTTGTAGCATGAAACCTTTTAACTGCTTTCAATAAAATAATAATGTAAATAAACATGTCTCTCTGACAGATGCCTCGCATTAACACCCGAACTGGTGCTAGTACTTCGCAAGACAATGATGAAGTCCCAAATCCTCCACCAATGCCTCCGAGTATGGCAGATGTCATAACTACACTCGTCTATGCAACGGGCGAAAATGCTAGGTTGTTAGGGGAAATGGCTCAGAACCAACAAGCACCACACCCTAATCATGGCCGCCGTAATAATGGAAATGACGAGACAACCTATATTGATTTTACTGACACACGTCCGCCTATGTTCTCTAAGTCAGAAGAGCCTTTAGAAGCTGACGATTGGCTCCGGACAATGGAGCAAAAGTTTGAGCTGATTTGCTGTACCGAGATTCAGAAACCAAGGTTTGCGGCACAGCAACTCCGAGGAGCTGCTGGTGCCTAGTGGGCAAATTTGGTAGCTGTACAGCCCGCTGGTCACCAAATCACCTGGATGGAGTTCAAGGATGCCTTCAGGGCACATTATATTCCAGATGGTGCTATGACCATGAAGTTAGAAGAGTTCCTGGCTCTTAAGCAAGGGGAGCATCCGGTGATGCACTATGTTGGGCGTTTCAATCACCTGTCGCAGTATGCTATAGAGTATGTAAATACTGATAGGAAGAAGAAGAATCATTTCATGAGAGGTATGAACACCAAACTTTAGACCATGATGGCAACTTGTGGCAACACAACTTATCATGAGACTGTCAACATTGCTATCGCTTCATAGGAGAATTACCGCCGACACAAGGAGGCGAAGAAAAAGAGAGCATTTGCTTCCGGATCGTCGAGTGGAAAGCGTCAAAAGGTGATCTACCATCCTCAGAATCATGGCCGTGCACCATTTCGCCCATAATAAAGCCAAAGTAGGAAGCAAATCTTTATTCGCCCTGCAACTAATATGCCTTATACTCATCAAGCGCCGCAGCAGCAAAACAATACAAATAATGCAAACCGCAATGCTACTCCCCAGAATCATAATTATCCATGCTATAATTATGGTAAACCCAGACACTTTTCCCGAGAATGCCCGTATCCTAGGAAGAACAATCCTGATGCACCCAAAGCCCCTGTTACTCAAGCTCAGAATCAGTACAAGGGCAATGCTCAGAATAGTCAGAAAGGTCAGGCTGAGAAGAAATCTGAAAGGGTCTTCTATACTCAGGTGGAATCTATTCCAGAAGGAGAACCAGTAATGATTGGTATGTTTTCGGTTGCTAAGCACCCTGCAATTACCTTATTTAATTCCGGTGCATCCCATACATTCATCAATCGTACATTTGTTGTGAAGCATGGGATACCTATTAGGGAAACAAAAGAACCATATCATATATAGTCGCCTGGGGGATGACTCTGTACAAGGGAGATAGTTCAGCATGTACCTATTGATTTGGGAGGACATGAGTTCCCTACCAGCATGCTGATATTAAAGGATTAAGATATAGATGTGATCCTTGGTATGAACTGGTTAACTCAACACGGGGCTGTCATAGATGTCCTGCGTAGAACCATAAGAGTAAATGTACCTGGCAGCAAAACCCAACTTCTCATCCAACTTCCCTTTCCTAAGAGTACAGTTGGAACAGTCTGTACAACTACTGTGGAAGAAGCCGAGAACATTCCTGTGGTATGTGAATTTATGGATGTTTTCCCCAATGATCTGCCTGGACTGCCACCAGACCGAGATGTGGAGTTTAGAATTGACCTGAAACCAGGAACGGCACCTGTGTCTAGAAGAGCATATAGGATGCCACCCAAAGAACTAGCAGAATTAAAAATGCAACTCCAAGAGTTGTTAGACAAGGATTTCATTCAACCTAGTTCATCACCTTGGGGATGCCCTGCTAGCTTCATGAAGAAGAAGGACCAAACCTTAAGGTTATGTGTTGACTATCGGCCGTTAAATTAAGTCACCATAAAGAACAAATACCCCTTACCCCGAATTGATTTGCTTTTTGATCAACTTGCGGGAGCTAAGGTGTTCTTGAAGATAGACTTCAGATCAGGCTATCACCAGATTAAGATCACACGAGAAGATGTGCCGAAGATAGCGTTTACTAACCGATATGGTCTATATGAGTATTTAGTCATGTCTTTTGGGCTGACCAATGCCCCGGCTCATTTCATGTACCTCATGAACTCAGTTTTCATGCCCGAGTTGGATAAGTTTGTAGTGGTATTCATTGATGACATTCTTATCTATTCTAAGAGCAAAGAAGAACATGCGGAACATCTCCGCATTGTTCTACAACGATTAAGAGATCACCAATTATATGCCAAATTCAGCAAATGTGAATTCTGGTTAGAGGAAGTATATTTTCTAGGTCATGTGTTATCTGCTGAAGGTATAGCCGTTGATCCGAGCAAAGTAGAAGAAGTCCTTAACTAGAAAGCACCTACCACTATTCATCAAGTTCGTAGTTTTCTGGGGTTGGTAGGTTATTACTGTCAGTTCATCCCTGACTTCTCCAGAATTGCGAAGCCAATTACTGGACTGCTGAAAAATCAAACTAAGTTTGTATGGTCAACTGGATGTGAGGAGGCCTTTCAGACATTGAAGATGTTGCTGACAACTGCACCAGTATTAGCACAACCTGATATCGAGAGGCCGTTTGATATCTATTGTGATGCATCTGGAATTGGTATTAGTTGTGTTCTTATACAAGAAGGCAGAGTCATAGCATACGCTTCCAGACAACTCAAGAAGCATGAAGAACATTATCCCACCCATGATCTTGAATTAGCAGCTGTTGTTCATGCACTCAAGGTTTGGCGACATTATTTATTGGGCAATATCTGTCATATCTATACGGATCAGAAAAGTTTGAAATATATCTTCACTCAGTCAGAGCTGAATATGAGGCAAAGAAGATGGTTAGAACTTATCAAAGATTATGACTTAGAAGTGCATTATCATCCGGGCAAGGCTAATGTGGTTGCTGATGCCCTGAGTCGCAAGAGTCATTGCCATTGTCTGACTGTGAAACCTATGCAACGAACATTGTGTCAAGAGATGGAGCATCTGAATTTACAAATCACAGAGCAAGGTTCCCTGTCCAATATTGCAGTTGAGTCCACTATCAAAGATCAGATCATTGCTGCTCAACAGAAAAGTAAGGGCATAGCCCATATCAAAGATAAAGTTAGATCTGGAAGATCAACATGTTTCAAGATTGATGAATCAGATGTCGTATGGTTCAAGGATAGATTGGTAGTACCCAAAAATCCGGAGCTGCGAAAGCAGATTCTTGATGAATCTCATTCTACAAGATACTCCATTCATCCGGGTAGTAACAAAATGTATCATGATCTGAGAACGAGATATTGGTGGACCAAAATGAAAATAGAAATAGCTCAATATGTGGCCAAATGTGATACTTGTCAGAGAGTCAAAGCGATTCACATGAAGACTGCGGGTCCATTACATTCCTTGCCAGTTCCATCTTGGAAGTGGGAAGATATCTGTATGGACTTCATAGTAGGGTTGCCTAGGACATCTGCAGGCTACAATTCAATATGGGTTATTGTTGATCGCCTAACCAAGATAGCTCATTTCTTACCAGTCAGAGATAAATATCGAGCGGAGCAGTATGCAAAGCTTTATCTTAATAGAATCTTCAGTCTGCATGGGGCACCCAAGACCATTGTCTCTGACAGAGGGTCATTGTTCATATCCAAGTTTTGGAAAAGTCTACATGAGTCTTTGGGAACTAAACTTATCCGTAGTTCTGCTTATCATCCGCAAACAGATGGACAGACAGAAAGGGTAAATCAAATTCTTGAAGATATGTTAAGAGCATGTGTTCTCTCCTATGGTGCTATGTGGGATGAATGCCTTCCCTTAGCTGAATTCTCATATAACAATAGCTATCAAGAGAGCATTAAAATGGCACCATTTGAAGCATTGTATGGCCGTAGATGTCAGACACCTTTACATTGGCCAGATGTTGGAGAACGTTGGTTCTTTGGACCGGATGTGGTCAAGGAAGCAGAAGAGAAAGTTAAACTCATACAAGCTAATATGAAGGTAGCTCAATCGCGACAGAAAAGCTATGCTGATAAGAGGAGGCGACCGCTAGAATTCATAGTGGGAGATCATGTCTACCTCAAGGTATCACCGATGAAGGGAGTTCATCGTTTTGGGATTCGGGGAAAGTTGGTGCCCCGTTATGTCAGTTCATTTCAAATCCAACAAAGATGTGGACCAGTCGCCTATCGCGTCAAGCTAACAGATCACATGTCAGCTGTGCCTGATATTTTCCATGTATCCCAGTTGAAGAAGTGTCTTCAAGTACCTGACCAAGTGATCGACTTTGGTGATGTAGAACTAGCACCTGATTTGACTTATGCCGAGTACCCCATTAGAGTCTTAGATCAGAAAGATCGAGTCACTCGAAGGCGTACAATCAAGTTCTACAAAGTACAATGGAACCAGCACACTGAAGAAGAAGCTACTTGGGAGTCCGAGGATTACTTAGAAGAAAACTTTCCTGACTTCTTTGCTTCTCTCTAGTTGCAATACCTTGTCTATATTGTAACTTGTCTCTTTTGTCAAAAGAATGGAAAACCCCCTCACTAGCCTTTTGAATAAAGTTATGATGTGTTAGCTTGACACATTGCCTTTTCCATTACTTAATCCTAAGTTTTAAATCTCGGGACGAGATTTCTTTAAGGGGGAAGGGTTGTAACACCTCTGGTGTTTTGACCTAGCACTAAAAATTGACATATCATCATATGCATTGCAAATCATTCATAGAGTAGAAAATTTTGAATGCATTCACTAAATAAGCTTTATTTCATAATGTTGTTATTTCATGTGATGTGTTTCAAAACCCTAAATAAAGATCATGACCACAAGGGTCAAATTTCATGTGATCATATGAGGCCATGTGTCATTTGACTCAAATAACCCTAATGGGCCATGTTACTGGTCAAAAATCAAAGTTAAAGTAAAAGAAAGACAAATCAAATTTGAATTCAAATTCAAATTATAAAAGTCCTTTTTGCCCCTTTTGACTAATTCAAAATCCATGTGGAATTTGGGGTTGAGGCAAAAAGCAAAGTTGAAGATTATTTTATAAGGGTCAACTTTGGTATTCAAAGTTTTTCAAGTTTACATATAAAATTTGGAGTAATTTTGAAATGATTCAAATACTCAAATGCACCCCAAATTCAAATTTCAAAATGGAGGCAGAATTTGAAAATGTTCCTAGAAGCAAAGTTGTAGAGTTTGAAAAATTGAGCAACTTTCATTTTTGGAGATTTTCAACTTCTTTAGAAAAATTGGGAGTAATTTGTAAAATGAACTCAGTGGCAAATCTGTAATTATTTCAAAAATCAAGATAACTACAGGGCGCCACCGCCTCACCGCCGGCGTCCTTTCTCCGGCCTTCCAGGCGCACCTGCGACTGCCCTTGGCTTCGTGCTGGCGCGGGGAGCACGCTGCGTGTGGAATCCACGCGCTCCTGGCCGAGCTATAAGACCCAGACGACGCCGTTCACTTTTCTTCCTTCCCTCTGTTTTTCCGAAGCCGCCGTCTCAACTCCGACGAGCTTCTCTCATCTCCTCAGCGCAAGCAAGCCCCGTAAAAGCCATGTTCTAGTTCCGCCTGCTCCTCGCGCATCCGACCGAGCTGTTGCTACCGCCTGATTTCGCCGAGAGCTCGCTGTCCACATTCATCTTCCTCACGGCCGGTGACCTCAACGGAAACGTTGATTCACCGTGGCCAGCCTCATCCGGTGAGCCATTGCCCTCGATTGTTGGCTCTCTGGTTTCATCATGATGCTGTAGTGCTCATTCCACTCTTGCCTGCTCGTTTTGCCCACTGCAGTTGCCGGAACTCCATCGTCGACGAGGTCCGCTCCGCCGTGATCCCTGTCACCGTCGAAACGCGTCACTAGAGCTTCTCCGGTCCCGTTTGTTGCTTCAACAGGATCGGGGTGAGCCAATGATGCTTCCTATACTCTTTGTTTCATCGTTACCGGCCTTGTTTCGCCGGTGTAACGCTGCCGTGCCACCGCGTCCGCCATGGCCGGTGTCAGCCTTATTCCATGCCGTAATCAACCTCCAAAGTGCCACTAATCGATGTGCCTAGCTCTTATGAACATGTTAGTGCTTTGGACGTCGCTGTTGGGCTCATCGTCGGCGAGTTTGCGCCGGTCAGCGCCGTCACAGCCACAGTTCATGCCCGAGGTTGGGGATGACAGGTGGGGGCTGGCTGTCAGTGAGACCAAGAGAGAGAATAGTGCCTTTTGTTATTTTCTGATTTTGAATAGTGTTGAATCTTTGTAAATTTGTAGGAAAATAATCATAGCTCCAAAAATTCTGAAAAATTTTGTGTATCCTCTGTACATGCTCTAGTATGGTTTAAAAATTTAAACTTGAAATTTGAATAAAAATTTAATGTTCAAAAATTCAGTCCATTAATTGATAAATGCAATTTCCATGATTTTTGTAGGCCACTGTATAATTCCAAAAATTATGAAATTTGTTTTGGTACACTAATTTGTCATGAGCAAGTTTACATAAAATTTTCAGGTCATTTGGAACAAGTTCATTTTTGGGCTTAATTCCAAATTTATTCAAAAATAAATAAAGGCAAACCCTAAGTGTTTGATTAGTATTGGATCTTGTTTTGGTCATGTTTTGTGACTAGTAGGGTTTCAAGATCCATTTGGTCAAATTACATGTGTGGTTCTTGACGGTAGGATTACAAGTTGGTTTTGTTGGCTTGCAACTGTACCGTGAAGGAAAATCATTTGCGAGGTGTTTTTACATTTCATGTACTGTGAAAGCATCATGTTTACATTATCATCATGTTAAAGCATATGTTATCATTTCGTGTAGAACCCGAGAGTGAAATGATTCTAGTTGAGCAAGTTCTAGAAGAATCCCCCGTTGTCACGGGATTCGATAATTGTGGTACTGATCCGGAACCTAAGATCATCAACGAAGGCAAGCCCCGGTTTATACATTAAACCATTACCTTGTTTACTTTGAAAAGTTTATCACCTATGTTACTTATTGCATTAAGTTGATTAATTCAAATGTTACCTACTTGATGCATTGCCTACCTTGTTAATTGTTTACCATCCTTGAAGATGATTTCATTTACAAAGGCATAGATTGCTTAGTATGCTTTATGGTATGTTTTCAAAGTAAAAGTTTCGATACAATCAAAGATGGCATACTGGCCAAAGAAAGAAAGAAGGTAGAATGAACTAGAGACTAGTCGAGTGACTTATCTTGAATGTTGGGTAATGTTGCCGACTATGTCGCTTAAAGGCCACTCATTGTGGATCTTCTGAATGAGACACTTTGTAGTACTGGTCACATACTCCGGTAAGCCTACTTCGGCTAATCCGATACTAAGACGAATGCCCATGCACTGGGAGTGGTGAGATGGCGGGAGTAGCGTGTACCCTCGTGGCTTGAATATGGCCGGATTTGAGGCGTGCTGTGCTCTCGGGTGGCGTGGAGACGGCTTAGTATGGGAGGATCCGGTAGCGAGGTTGATATATGCAAGATTAAGTTCTACATATGTCGTGTGATAAGGAATCCCCAGCTAGGACTTGAATCAATTCGAATTGCCGGTGCTCTGCGGATATGGAGACTCGATTCATTATAGAAGCAATCTAGGACTGATGAATTACTAAAACATGAGAAAAAGAAAGGAATGAGAAGGATTAGAACATGGGATATGAACACTTAGTTGGAGATATTGAACTAAAGTACTTAGGGGTAAAACTTGAAACTAGGATCAAGAATAGTAAGCTTTTGGCAAAGAACTTTTGAATCTTTCTACATCCTTACCTTGACCCAACACCTGCATCCCTAAGACCTTCGCTCTTTTTGGTCGGGTCAGTCTTGTTAAGTACTTTTGTACTCAGGGTTTGTTAACCCTTGTTGCAGGTGAGTCGCATGCGCAGGCTTGTTTTGGTCCCTGCTGCATGTCAGTGTTTGAAGTCGATGATGATGAGGAATGATGAATGGCCTTTGGACAAGACACTAGTTTGTGTGAAATAAATAATGTTAATGTAATATTATCTCGCTACTATGGTTGTATGACACTTATGGTTATGTAAGTTTGAAACAACTGGTTTGTAATATTGAAACTTAAGTCTTCCGCTTTATAATCTCTGGTATGTATATTGAAAACTGTTGTAATCTGCAATGACTGTGATTGGGATCCTGTTTGGAAAAGATTAATGGATGATTCGGGTTTCCCGAGGACACCCAACAGACCTGTTAAGCTGTTGGGAACTTATATACGCTATTTGAGGTCTGTTGAGACATCGATAGGTGCACGTGGGCCTGATTTGTTAGGAGGTTCTGCCACAGTTTTGATGTGAACTTCTGGCGGCTGGATATGTGAACTCTGTTAGTGGTTTGCTGCTGAGCTGAACTGCTGTTATTTGATTCAGGTTCAATATAATTATGCATGTAGTCATTTTGTGCAGTAGTGTAGATCTAAAAATATTTTTTTTGATGTAATGATTGGTATGCATGTGGTAGATCCGACACAGGACACGTCGTTAAATAAGAATCTGACACGTCGACAAACCAGTGAATGACATGTATAAGTGGAAGGACAGGACACGTGGGCCAATACAAACCAAATACGTGGTACAAATCCGTCCTGCCATGTGGTCGAATCAAAAAAAAGACGTGTGGGTAGCTCAGGACATGACATGTGGCCCAATAAAATACTGACACGTGGATGTACAACATCGTGACATGTGGTCGAGTAAAATAAAGGCACACGGTGTATTCTGGTCACACCACATGGACCAATAAAAATGCGACACATGGTCTAATGTAGAAGTGACACGTGACCCAACTGTAACACGACACGTATGCTAATAGAAAACTAACATGTGGAACAATAGGGACTCGACACGTGGTCCAGTTAGATCCTGAAACGTGCAAGGACAAGAGAGGGCCACATTGTGCAATAAGAAGGTGACACGTGACCCAAACCATCTCCAATGCAACCGCCTATAGCATGTGATGTGGACAGGGATAAGTCAACCTCAACTATGATTCAAGAGTTTGTTACAGCTATACCTGCAAAACTAGGCCACATTTCTACATCCTTATTCCATATCAACAGAAGGATATTGAAGTCTAGTTTCCAACGCAACAAACGGTGCATCTTTTGGACTTCCGAGCTAAGAGTTATGATCGTTTTAGTGGAAGGTGCACATGCAGACCAGCACCTGCGCGAGAATTGAAGAGATTGCTTGAGTTCTCACTTCAGTTAGCCAAAAGTAAAGAGGACCTTTGGTATGTTGGTTAGCACCCAGATTAAGTGTCAACTTTTCGCATACTTTTCGTCATTGTATAAATACCCATGTAATCCTTCTATGTAAGACTCTCTTTTGGTTAAAATACAGCCACCTTGTGTGTGTTTTTCTCCTCTCATGGAGAGAAAAAAAACAAGACTTGACGATGCAAGATAACTACAAACTCGAGCGCAAACTGAGAACAACTCCATATAGTGAGAACCAAACCATCGAATTGACCCGACGCAATGAGAGGAAACCAATGTTTAAATCTCTCAAGGCACCCTATCAGCATTCTGACTTGACTCGACACTATCTAGGAATTGAATACCAATCTGCGAAGGAAGCTTGTAAGGATAATCAGCTCACACCATGACAACCAAGGCTCTGATACCAAATGATGTGTGTACGTGTATGGAACACACGACTGCAACTTGTATGGCCTGATCTTCATATTAGAGCATAAGTAAACTTGATAACTATCGTTGCATGACCTGATGGAGAGGTAGCGCACCACGAGATCTTGCACCCGCCACAAACTGCCAAGACATTCACCCTTCCATGCACCGACAAAACCAGTCCACGCAATCCGCTATATAGACATGAAGGCACGAAATGGATGAACTGAAGTTCGATGTTCTACAACCCCCTCAGGAGTCGAAAGAACGAATGTTGCAAAGCACTCATGCCTTACCAAAGATTCCAAATATTCTCTCCATGAGAGGAGAAAAACACACACAAGGTGGCTGTATTTTAACCAAAAGAGAGTCTTACATAGAAGGATTACATGGGTATTTATACAATGACGAAAAGTATGTGAAAAGTTGACACTTAATCTGGGTGCTAACCACCATACCAAAGGTCCTCTTTACTTTTGGCTAACTGAAGTGGGAACTCGAGCAATCTCTTCAATTCTCGCGTAGGTGCTGGACTGCATGTGCACCTTCCACTAAAACGATCATAACTCTTAGCTCAGAAGTCCAAAAGATGCACCGTTTGTTGCGTTGGAAACTAGACTTCAATATCTTTCTGTTGGTATGGAATAAGGATGCAGAAACGTGGCCCAGTTTTGCAGGTATAGCTGTAACAAACTGTTGAATCATAGTTGAGGTTGAGTTATCCTTGTCCACATCATTCTCTCTCCCTTCGAAATGAGTCATCCTCGACTCGTGCTCGTAGCATCAACATTGGACGAACATTATTGGAAACTTGACTCAAGAAAGAACAAAAAAAACAAGACTTGACGACACAAGATAACTACAAACTCGAGCGCAAACTGAGAACAACTCCATATAGTGAGAACCAAACCATCGAATTGACTCGACGCAATGAGAGGAAACCAATGTTTAAATCTCTCAAGGCACCCTATCAGCATTCTGACTTGACTCAACACTATCTAGGAATTGAATACCAATCTGCGAAGGAAGCTTGTAAGGATAATTAGCTCACACCATGACAACCAAGGCTCTGAATACCAAATGATGTGTGTACGTGTATAGAACACACGACTGCAACTTGTATGGTCTGATCTTCATAGTAGAGCATAAGTAAACTTGATAACTATCGTTGCATGACCTGATGGAGAGGTAGCGCACCACGAGATCTTGCACCCACGATGAACTGCCGCGACATCCACCCTTCCATGCACCGACAAAACCAGTCCACGCAATCACGCCATATAGACATGAAGGCACGAAATGGATAAACTGAAGTTCGGTGTTCTACAACCCCCTCAGGAGTCGAAAGAACGAATGTTGCAAAGCACTCATGCCTTACCAAAGATTCCAAATATTCTCTCCTTGAGAGGAGAACACACGAGGTGGCTGTATTTTAACCAAAAGAGAGTCTTACATAGAAGGATTACATGGGTATTTATACAATGATGAAAAGTATGCAAAAAGTTGACACTTAATCTGGGTGCTAACCACCATACCAAAGGTCCTCTTTACTTTTGGCTAACTAAAGTGGGAACTCAAGCAATCTCTTCAATTCTCACGTAGGTGCTAGGCTGCATGTGCACCTTCCACTAAAATGATCATAACTCTTAGCTTGGAAGTCCAAAAGATGCACCGTTTGTTGCGTTGGAAACTAGACTTCAATATCTTTCTGTTGATATGGAATAAGGATGCAGAAATGTGGCCCAGTTTTGCAGGTATAGCTGTAACAAACTGTTGAATCATAGTTGAGGTTGAGTTATCCTTGTCCACATCAGCATGTACACGTGAAAAGCATCTCCAACGGAAGCACCCGCCGACGTGGCTGCCCCTGCCACACATGCCAAAACACTTCTATGGTGAATTTCTAGATTCGTCATGGAAGTTCTTGTATGACATCCTTTCTATGACAAACCATTTTTCATCATAAATTCGTCATAAAACTGAAATTATTACAAATTTGGCTTCTTCAGTGACGACAAATGTTCATCATGAAAGTGTAAATTCCTAGTAGTGATTCCAATACCCGCCATCTTTGGTGGTAGAGATGGGTGATCTGGAGCTGTTGATGCATCAACATAGCATCTAACCCTAGGGATGAGTGCGGGAATTTGGATGTTGGCCCTATTCGTCTTAATATTGGTCTCTTATTAGGCACAGTGGGCAGTTTGGTTGAAACCTACAGCAGAGGTAGCCATAACTTGGGTGTTGTGGTTGCCGTGCCATGGTAGTATTGGGCAAGCAAAAGTGCTTGTGAGTGAGTTCCGGTGTTCCCTGTCCGTCGGTCCTGAAGGCTACGACTCTATGGGTGGGTGCTGAGGACCATTGAGCGCAAGGATGGTGGTAGTATGAGCTGCAACTGCATGGTGTACCTGCTAAGGTGTTCATGACTTTCGCTAAAAGCAAGTGTCATTTTGAGCCTTCCAAAGGTACCACATAGTGATTAGGATTCTGTGAAATAAATCATTAGGGGTTGAATTAGTAAGTATAGCCTAAATGGTTAGCTGAATTCCATCATTTTCCTGTGGGAGATTGTCAGTTCTAAGAGGTGGATCCATGGAAAACCAAACTGCATGAGGTAATTGGCAATGCAAGAAGAGATGGGCATCGTCTTCAACCACTCCACAAGCTACACAGTGTTTTACAATATGAGTGGAGTATCTTGCTGCATGGTCGGCAGTGGCGAGTGTACCACCCTCGGTGTTACCCCGTTAATCATCTACTAAAACATGTCATGAGCATCATACTTGTGTGTTAATGTATGTGAAGTGTGTAGATCTACTTGTCAAATTATTATCGAGCAAAGGCAAGATACTTCAGGAATTCCTCACATTAAGAAGTTAATCGCCGAAGAGCGTGGTCCATATTTTAGTATTGATGATCAAGGTGTAGTGAGGCTCAAGAACAGATTGGTTGTTCCACCAAGTGAGGAGCTTAGGAGAAAGATTTTGGATGAAGCTCATAACTCCAAGTTATCCATTCATCCGGGGAATAACAATTATCATGATGTGTCACTTGTATTGGTGGCCAAATATAAAACAAGATATTACCAAATACATCTCAGAATGTGACATTTGTGGAAGGGTTAAGGCAGACCATATGCGTACGCCTGGATTTCTATAGCCCTTGCATTCGTATGGCACCATTTGAGGCCCTGTATGGCAAGAAATGTAGAACACCACTTAATTGGGTTGAGGTGGGAGACCGTGGTTATTTCAGACCTGATTTTATCAAAGAAGCTCGAGAGTAAGTTAGTGTTATTCAGAAGCATTTGAAGGCAGCTCAGAATCATCAGAAAACTTATGCGAACAAGCGAAGAAGACCCTTGCAGTTTGAAGTTGGTGACCATGTGTACCTAAAGGTATCCCCGATGAGAGGTGTGCATCGGTTCGGAGTCCGTGGAAAGTTAGCTCCTTGTTATGTCGGACCTTATAAGATTTTGGAGCAATGTGGTGTGGTTGCTTATCGTCTCCAACTCCTAGATATTTTGTCAATAGTACATATTGTCTTCCATGTTTGTCAATTAAAGAAATGTTTGTGGGTCCCCAATGAAGCTGTGGAAATTAAAGGACTTCCCCTCCAACCTGACTTGTCTTATATTGAGCATCCCATCAAGATCTTAGATGAAAAAGAAAGAGTGACTAGAAACAATGTGGTGAAGTTTTATAAAGTTCAGTGGCAAAATCACTCGGAGGACGAAGCAACGTGGGAGCAAGAAAGCTATATCTTGAAGCATTATCCCCACCTTTCTAGTTCACCGAGGTAATTGTCGGTGTTTCGAACAAACACCGGCTAGTAAATTTATAATTGTTGCGCGTTAGGCCTAGAGATGCACTAAAGGACACAAGGTTTATATTGGTTCAGGCTGACTGTCCCTACGCCTAGTCTGCTGCTGCTCGTGTTATCAGTACCGAAAAAGGTTCGTAGTAGGGGGTACAAACGGTCGAGAGAGGGAAAGATCCCAAGTCTCTGATGAAATGGTCGAAAGGATGCCAAGAGCTTGGTCGCTGCTTGGCAGTATGCGTGATGTGTTGTGTGTTTCTCCGATCCCCTGGTAGGGGTGTCCTACCCTCCCTTGTATAGACCAAGGGGGGAGCAGGGGTTACAAATGGGAGAAAGAGGAAAGAACCAAAGGCCAAGAGAGTCCTTCGAGGGCGCCGGGTCTTCTGTTTCCCTTGAGCCTACCCTGCTGATAGGGCAGACCATGCCAGGGATAGCATGTTCCACCAATCCTGATGGGGCCGGGCTCTGATTTCGTTTCAGCGAGTGGTCATATCCCATCCTCCCCCGGCGGACGGTGCGGTGCGTCAAGGCGCCGAGCCATGACTCTATGGGGAGTAGACGGGGAAATGACTATACGTCTACCACTGTAGATGATCTGAGTTCTTCCTTAGATTGTAGCGGTTGTCGTATGCCTGTGTTAGTATCCGCACCCGAGGGCTGATGGCGGCGCCTACAACACTGTGGGACAAAAAGTTGGCGCCTACAACACTATTCGAGCACTGTTAGGTTGGAAACAGCTTAAAGCGCCCGTCCCATTGTATCCTAGCGGTACCTTCCTATAGGCGTGCAGGGCATGATCCTTGGTACTACGGTTGACTCGAATGTCCTATCGTACCCTGTGCTTGCCATCATGAAGGAGCAGGGTGCAATCGTCGAGCGAGGCGGAGCCCACCCTCGGACGTCGAGCGGGGCGGAACCAACCCTCAGACATCGGGCGGGGTGAAGCTGGCCCTCAGTCATCGGGAGGGGCGGAGCCTGTCCTCAGATGTCGGGCGAGGTTGGGCGAGGCGAAACCAATTCTTCCGTCGTTCGGGCAAGAAGCGTAGCAGCATTCTTGTCTGATCAGAAGTGTCAACGTGCGATGGTTATTAGTTCCACCTCATTAGGTCTCCTGTATTAGGTCCCCAACAGTAATTGATTAAATCAGAATTTATTCTTATCTCTTTTCCTACACTAGGCACTCATATGAAATCTCAGGGCGAGATTTTGTTTAAAGGGGGTAGAGCTGTAACACCCTCGGTGTTACCCCGTTAATATACTAAAACATGTCATGAGCATCATACTTGTGTGCTAATGCATGTGGTGAAGTGTGTAGATCAATTTCTGTAACTCAAAACGATCAATAAAAATGCTAAACGAAAGTTGGTTCGATGGTTCATGCATATCAAGTAGGGTTTAAAACCAATTTTTATTAAGCAAAAATACTATAGAACATGTGTGTGATACTTAAATAAAGTTGGAAGTGCAAACTTTGTAGATGACAATGAAATACTTGCTGTTGAAAAAGAATATTGCTAAGTAATATTTTCAGTAGCTTAGAAATGCAATATGAAATTAAGATTAGCTCAAACGCTTAGAAAATTTCCAATTCTGTGGACAGCTAGACGCTGCTATGTTTAGCAATTTATTTGGAGAGATTGGGTTAAGTAGTGGTGTAGTGCTATGATTCGATTTAGTAGTTCCATATGCCATCTTGAGTGTAGTGAAGCCGATTTAGATTTTGGAGCAACGGTTTGGTCGTGATCAGCGCTTTAAAATTCGTGCATGTCACAGCTTTGTGCTATTTGGCGCCGTGCGCGTGGTCACCACGCATGGCCGACCCGCGTCGCCACACGGTTGTGCCGTATGCGCGCGCATGGCCACGCACCGACAGGCCATGGCCGCCGTGGCCTTGCCGCGACTTGGCCGCTCTGGCCGACCGCTAGGTCGCCGGTCCGCTCTACACCCGGCCGCCCCTACCACCATGCCTACCGCTGGTGCTGCTACTGTCTCCGCGCCCGTGCCATGCTGACACTACTACCACCACCATCGCATCACCACATTGCGCGCCTGTAGCTACGCTGCGCCGCTAGCCCGCCTTGACGTTGCGCGCACGTGGTCGTGTCGCCGTTGCCTTGCCATTGATAGCACTACTGCGGCGCGCGGGCCACACTGGTCGCGAGCATGCGTGTCTATCGGCTAGTGCCTAGACACGGGCTGTGCCCGTCGCACCAACCGTGTCCCACCAAGGCACGCCCTTGCCGAACCGCTAGCTGCCCCTCCCCCACCGCTCCCTCGCTCTTTCTCTGTTCTCGTCTCCCTACCGCCGTCGAATCGCACCGGCACCGCAGCTGCAAGGGGTCACCTCTCATCAATCCCCCTTGTCCACGCCTCGACCCTCATGTCCCCTCTCCAGCCGCCCCCACCCCGCTTTGATTGTGGCTCAGCCGAGCCTCAATTTTAAAGCTTCGCCCCGCCACCGTGCTGTTAAGACACGTCACCACCCGCGCCATGGCCAGCCCCCACCACTTCACAACGCAAATTCCTCTACACCACTAGCTCGCCTTGGCTCCCTCTCCACCATGCGCACGCCAGTGGGAGCGCTACCGCCTCCCCGCCGCCGCTGATGTGGCCATGTCCACAGCGGCTCGTCCCCGTGCTCGTCGCGTGCACATGGCCAGCCCTACTCAGGTAGTCGCCTACTGAACAACCACTTCGGCCAGGTTCGCGGTGTGCCCCTGGTGCTTATCACCTATCTGTACCATCCTATTAGCGTTGTAGCTCGCCGGGATGACCACGGCGTCGTCGCGGGCGACCGTGCGCGGTGGCAGCTCACTCTAGTGCGCCCTGTTGCTCCATATCCCCGCTTAGGGTAGGTGTTAGGGTTGTAGATGTGATGTGACCACGCCAACGTTGGGGACCTCGGCGATCACTCCGACCACCTCGGCAACCACCTCGGCGAACTCTCCAACCACCTCGGCGACCTCTCCGACCACCTCGGCGAGCTCTCCAGCCACTTCACTGACCTCTCTGACCACCTCGGCGAGCTCTCGACCACCTCGGCGACCTCTCCGACCACTTCACCAACCTCAGTGACCTTTCCGACCACCTCACCGGCTGATACACCACTCCAAGTCCCTACTGGACCAATCACTCATAGCCGTGCTAAAAAGATACAACAAGAGGTGCACGCGCTACTTTGTGAATTTCAATTAAACATAGATGGTAATTTCGAGCTACCTAAGTCGTGCATGTTGTTATTACTTAGGTTCTCCGAGAAGGAAGACAAGGATACATCAAGGATGGATCAGAGAGAAGAGCTACGTTTGAGTCAATCCAGCGTGACATCTGACCAGTTTTAGCGAAGACTGCTCCGAAGCTCAACAATCTGCATGAAGCTAAAGACCACGTGCAAAACTAAAGGAGTTATGACCAAAATAATGAAGACTGCACAGAAGCCCAGAAGACACGCAGGAACTGAAGGCCACCTCATAAAAGCTCTAGCCAGTTGACCTTCCACCTCCCCAACATGGTTTCTTTACTTCACATCTATCTTAGAGACTTCTCATAGTATAAATACCACCTCTAGGCTACTAGAAAAGGACTTTTTGATAATTTGATAATTTCAGTGATATTGTAGCCGAGCTACCAAGTGCTTACTCAAACCCTTGTTCTTCCTTGTTCTTCCTGGACTTGTGAAGAGATTCCTCTGGAATCCACTAGTTCGTGCTTTGCGAGTTCCAGTACGGCTACCTTGCCTTGTGTGGATTAGCTCCGGTTGTGGTTCTGCGGTCGTTCGGAGATCGAGTCGAAGTCTTCGCGGTTTTGGTGCCTCTCTCCCCGTCGCCTGGTCGCATCCAACCTTGGTAGGTATAAAGCTAGTTATCCTCCGCTGTTCGCAGCAAGTTATTTTGTGATTTCCAACCTACTGTCGTGAAGATTGGGCCAACTCCCGTACTGAAATAGCTTCGGTACTTATCATGTGGTATCAGAGCTTTGGATTGACACGGTAGGTCTTGCCGTCATCCACATCATTATCCTTATTTAATCTACCTCATATATTTGTGTTTTTTTCATATCCTAGAGTCCAAGACCACACAAAAAAAATACCTATAACCATTTCGCGGTACTGTTACGTTGTGTTTTGTGTTCATCGAGTTGCTAGACCCCACCGTTTATATATAATTTGAGTTGTTTCGTTCGTTACTGCTGTCAGTGATATAAAAAAATATAGATCAAAAAAAAGAAGAAAATGAAAGATTAGTTTAAAAAACAGAGAAGTGAAAAGAAGTTGAAGGATCTGTGTTGCGGTGTATTGCTGAAAATTTTAGTTTACATATTTGAGTTGGTGGTGATCTTGTTAGCAGCAACGTCGTATCTTTGAGCACATCAAACCACTCGGTTGGCAGTACCGTAGCCCTTCTTGATAGCCACCTATAGCTCCACCAAAAAAAACCTAAATCGGGACGTTCGATTCATAGTCCTTACGACCTCTCTACCACCTCCGTTGAAGCTGCCACACCAGCACTGTCACAGTCCTTGAGATCAGGAAAGAACTTGGGTAAGTAAAAGGTGAGATCGAGTGTTTTCACAAATTTACCTATTCCACTTTTTCTTGCATCTAGTCTAACATGGCAGGATCCAATTCGAGTATTCATGGTGGAAACCATGGAGATGGGGAGCCCCCTGTCACACGGGCTGAGGTGCGCCACATGGCAAACTCGCTGGTGGAGGTGATGGAGAGGATGCTTGATGCTCGTCTTCCCACGGAGGGAGGCCGAGGACCACATCGTCGTCATGAAGAAAATCACTGGGAGGAGTCTGGTGATGAGAATTTTGGTTTTGGCCATGGATTTGATCGCTTCGGCGATGGCCATGGAGGACATGGTGGTGGTCGCCGTGCTGGTTTTGATAATCAGCGTGGAGGCCGTCGTGCACATGGATGTCGTGTACGATTTGAAGATGAAGATGAGGTTCATGATGAGTATGAGGCGGGATTTGATGATAATGAAAATCATTTTGGTCACCATGGGCGTTTTGGACAGCCACATGAACATCGTCGTGGTGCTGGTCCTGATGGGGAAAATCAACGTGGTCGTCGCAATAGAGATGATCCGGATAGCATTGCTCGTGTAAAGTTGAGCATTCCAAAATTTTTAGGGAAAGAAAATGCTGATGCTTATCTTGAATGGGAGGAGCAATGTGATCAGATTTTTAGAGTGCATAATCTTTCTGATCAGAGGCGTGTCAACCTTGCTTCTGTTGAGTTTTCAAGTTACGCTCTCACATGGTGGAACCAAGTTCAAGAAAATCAATGTGTGTTAGGACGTGATCATATCAACACATGGGCTGAGATGAAGAGAGTGATGAGAAGACGCTTTGTGCCATCAAGTTATCAGCGTGACCTCCGCAATAGGTTACAAACATTGAGACAAGGATCAAAATCTGTTGATGACTACTTCAAGGCGATGGAGTTACTCTTGGTGAGATCTGGAGTTAGAGAAGATGAAGAGTAAAAAATGGCAAGATTTTTGAATGGTCTCAATGAAGAAATTTCAGATTTTGTTGAGATGTTTCCATATCATAATTTGCAAGACCTTGTTGATCAAGCTATGGGCACCGAGAGAAAAATTCAGCAAGAGGAGCGAAGGTCTTATGGGAGCCAATCAATTTCAGCTCCATGGCGTCGACAGCAGCCCGGCATCTCTATTGGTGGGGGAAGATCACAAGGAGTTGCTACTAGACCTTCTCCATCCATTGTTGCTGCAAAGACCACGGTTTCTACTGCTTCTTCACCTGCAGTTCAGCAAGAACAGCGACGTCCTGCTGCAAGCACAGCAACCCCTTCTGTTGCATCAGCTGCTGCCTCTTCTTCCCATACCCGAGGCATTATTTGTCACAAGTGCCAAGGTCGAGGACATATTGCTGCTCAATGTCCTAGTCGAAGGACCATAATTATAAATGAACAAGGTGAATGGGAATCTGAAAGCGAACCTGAGGAAGAAGCTCCAATATATGATGAACTTATGCAAGATAAAGGTGATGAAATTCAACCTGATGATGGAGACAACAATTGCTTCATTTCTCGCCGAGTGCTTAGTGTTACTGCTGTTCGAGAAGAGAATAATCAGCGGCACAATCTTTTTCACACCCGGGGCATGATCAAGGACAAGTTGTGTCAAATCATTGTTGACAATGGCAGCTGCAATAATATTGCAAGTCGAGAATTAGTTGAAAGAATGGGACTGAAACAGCGGCGCCATCCTTCTCCATACAAGATGCAATGGTTAAATGATTGTGGTGCGCTATGTGTAACAAATATTGTGACCGTTCCCTTCTCCATTGGGCGGTACAATGATCAAGTGGAGTGTGATGTGGTTCCAATGGAAGCATGCCAATTTTTGTTAGGAAGACCTTGGTTGTATGACCGAGATGCTTAGATTTGCGGTCGCGCCAACAAGATCGTTCTCATGTACAAAGGAGAGCGCATCACTTTGCTTCCCTTGTCACCGAAGGAGATTGTGAGAGATGATTTGAAAAGAAAACAGCGAGAGAGCGAGAACCACCTACGAGTGACCCACAAAAATAGTGAGGGAGAGATTCCAAAGCCAAATAAAACTCCACAGCCTCAAAGAACCAAGACACCAGAAAAAGAGGGTTTAGTTATGATGGCTAGGAAAGGGGATTTAAAAGAATTGAGTGAACCCAATGTTGTATTCTATGTACTCCTGTACAAGGATAGTTTTCTTGTCACTAACGACTTACCCTCTACTTTGCCAAGTGTTATCTTTGATGTGTTACAGGAATATGAGAATGTCTTTCTAGATGAAGTCCCACCAGGACTACCAACTAAGAGAGGAATCGAACATCAAATTGATCTTGTGACCAGTGCTTTACTCCCAAACCGTACTGCCTACCGCTCCAACCCGAAAGAAACCAAGGAGATTCAGCGACAAGTGGAAGAATTGATGAGAAAAGGGTACGTACAAGAAAGTCTGTCACCTTGTGTTGTTCCTGTCCTTTTAGTGCCTAAAAAAGATGGGTCTTGGAGGATGTGTGTGGATTGCCGAGCAATAAATAACATTACCATAAGGTATAGACACCCCATCCCTCGGTTAGATGATATGCTTGATGAACTTAGTGGTGCTATCATATTCACTAAAATTGATTTAAGAAGTGGATACCACCAGATTCGCATGAGAGAAGGAGATGAATGGAAAACAGCCTTTAAAACAAAATTTGGGTTGTATGAATGGTTGGTAATGCCATTCGGGTTAACCAATGCACCAAGTACATTTATGAGATTGATGAATCATGTCCTTAGAGATTTTATTGGTAAATTTGTTGTCGTTTACTTTGATGACATCTTAATTTATAGCAAATCTCTTGATGAACATGTTGAACATATCCAATGTGTGCTTGCTGTCCTACGTGAACAGAAATTGTATGCTAACCTTGAAAAGTGCACCTTTTGCACCGACAAGGTAGTCTTTCTTGGATTTGTTGTTACAGGACAAGGAGTGGAGGTAGATGAAGAAAAGATCAAGGCTGTCCGGGACTGGACGCCTCCACAGAACGTGAGTCAAGTAAGAAGCTTCCTTGGACTTGTTGGTTTCTATCGGCGGTTCGTGAAGGATTTCAGCACTATTGCTACACCAATCAATGAACTGACAAAAAAAGAAGTGCTCTTCAAGTGGGGAGAAGCACAACAGAAGGCATTTGAAGAATTGAAGATGAAGTTAACAACAGCACCAGTCGGCGGTTCCCTATATTGTCAAGTACAAGAAAGGAAAAGAGAATGTTGTAGCAGATGCGTTGTCTCGACGTCACACTTTGCTAACCCAACTTGACTAAGATTCTTGGATTAGAAATCATAAAAGGTTTATATACAACTGATTCATATTTTGCTAAACCATATTCCAAGTGTCGAGATGGCAAAGGATGGAAAAACTTTCATGTGCATGATGGGTTTTTGTTTTGAGCTAACAAACTATGTATTCCAGATTGCTCTGTTCGAATTTTACTTGTGCAGGAAGCCCACGCAGGAGGACTCATGGGCCATTTTGGCGCCAAGAAGACAGAACAAGTACTTATCGACCACTTCTTTTGGCCAAAGATGAGAAGAGATGTGGAGAGACATGTTCTTCGCTGCGAATCATGTCACAAAGCTAAGTCTCGTGTGAATCCTCATGGATTATACACTCCTCTGCCTATCCCTAGTGTGCCTTGGGAAGATATCTCCATGGATTTTGTTCTTGGTTTACCTCGAACCAAGCAGGGAAGGGATTCCATCTTTGTTGTGGTTGATCGTTTTAGCAAAATGGCACATTTTATCCCATGCCACAAGAGCGATGATGCTTCACATATCGCTGAATTGTTTTTCAAAGAAATTGTGCGACTACATGGGGTGCCACGAACCATTGTTTCTGATCGTGACACCAAAATTTTGAGTTACTTTTGGAAAACTTTGTGGGGATCACTAGGAACACGGTTGTTGTTCTCTACGATGTGTCATCCACAAACAGATTGACAAACTAAAGTTGTGAACCGTACTCTATCAATGCTATTGTGAGCTATCCTCAAGAAGAACTTGAAACTTTGGGAAGAAAGTTTGCGACATGTCGAGTTTGCATACAACAGGGCAGTACACTCGACCACTAAATTTTGTCCATTTGAAATTGTATATGGGTTCAAACCCACTGCTCCCATAGATCTTTTGCCTTTACCTATGCAGGAACGTGTAAACTTTGATGCAAGCAAGCGAGCCGAGTTTGTCAAGAACCTTCATGATCGAGCTCGGACAAACATTGAAAAGATGACAAGGATGTATGAGAAGCACGCCAATAAAGGTCGAAGGAAGGTGTTATTTGAACCAGGAGCCCTAGTTTGGGTGCATCTAGGCAAGGACAGATTTCCTGAACAACGCAAAAGCAAGTTGCAAGCCCGAGCTGATGGTCCATTCAAAGTGCTACGCAAGATCAACGACAATGCTTATGAAATTGATATGCCTAGTACTTATGGTGCGAGTACCAGTTTTAATGTGGCCGACCTATCTCCATTCTTTGGATTGGAAGAGTCGAGGACGACTCTTTTTCAAGGGGGGAGGATGATGTGACCACGCCAACGTCGGGGACCTCAGCGATCACTCCGACCACCTCGGCGACCACCTCGGGCGAACTCTCCGACCACCTCAGTGACCTCTCCGGCCACTTCACTAAGCTCTCCGACCACCTGGCGAGCTCTCCGACCACTTCACTGACCTCTCCGACCACCTCGGCGAGCTCTCCGACCACCTCGGCGACCTCTCCGACCGCTTCACCAACCTCGATGACCTTTTCGACCACCTCACCGGCTGATACACCACTCCAAGTCCCTACTGGACCAATCACTCGTAGCCGCACCAAAAAGATACAACAAGAGGTGCACGCGCTACTTTGTGAATTTCAATTAAACATAGATGGTAATTTCGAGCTACCTAAGTCATGCATGTTGTTATTACTCAGGTTCTCCGAGAAGGAAGACAAGGATGGATCAGAGAGAAGAGCTACGTTCGAGTCAATCCAGCGTGGCATCCGACCAGTTTTAGCGAAGACTGCTCCGAAGCTCAACAATCTGCATGAAGCTAAAGACCCCGTGCAAAACTAAATGAGTTATGACCAAAATAATAAAGACTGCACAGAAGCCCAGAAGACGCGCGGGAACTGAAGGCCACCTCATAAAAGCTCTAGCCAATTGACCTTCCACCTCCCCAATATGGTTTCTTTAGTTCACATCTATCTTATAGACTTCTCGTAGTATAAATACCACATCTAGGCTACTAGAAAAGGACTTTTTGATAATTTAATAATTCCAGTGATATTGCAGCCGAGCTGCCGAGTGCTTTCTCAAACCCTTGTTCTTCCTGGACTTGTGAAGAGATTCCTCTGGAATTCCCTAGTTCGTGCTTTGCGGGTTCCAGTATGGCTGCCCTGCCTTGTGTGGATTAGCTCCGGTTGTGGTTCTGCAGTCGTTCGAAGATCGAGTCGAAGTCTTCGCGGTTTCGGTGCCTCTCTCCCCGTCGCCTGGTCGCATCCAACCTTGGCAGGTATAAAGCTAGTTATCCTCCGCTATTCGCAGCAAGTTATTTTGTGATTTCCAACCTACTGTCATGAAGATCGGGCCAACTCCCGTACTGAAATAGCTTCAGTACTTATCAAGATGGGGTTCAACTCATTAGTTGGGTCGGTGCGAGCCTCGAGTGGCCGGCGTACCGCCTAGTGCGACCGTGCAGTGTTCGCACTATTGTCTGATAACGCGAGGGCATTTTTGCAAGAGTGTCAGCACGCGCGGGGGCTCCCCGCCGCGGGCCGCCTCCGCACGTGGGCCGCGCCCCGCGTGGGCCACTTTGGGATGAAATCGATTTATCTTTTTCGTGGAAAATAGAAATAGATTTTTATTTTAATTCTGAGCTGAACTTTGGTAATTAATATAAAATAATGTAGATATCCAAAAATTATGAAACTAATTTTGTTAGGTTTTCAAAAACATTGTCTACCAGTTAGTATAGTTAGTTCATACATATCTATGTGGTTGCTAAGGAGCATTAAAATAGTTGAGATGCTTAGTATTATTTCGATTAATAATTGTAGAAATTTTTGTGGTAGATTGGTGATAGCAAAAACCCTAAAATTTTTATAGTAGCTTAATTGTATTATTATGTGCTCACTATAATTTTTATAGCCCTAGAATAGACTACTTAATATGGTAGCTAAATACCCATTAAGGCTAAAGGAATAATGGCATGATATTGGTTTATAAAAGTTAAGCACTTGTAAGGTGAGCTTGAAATCTATTTGGTATTGATAATGATTAGCTTAGTATTTTAGTCATAGAGCTAGCTTAGTAGCTTAGCATGTGTATTCTTATTTTAAGAGTTACTGGTGATAAAATACTAAATGTTGCATCATCATTGCATGCATGTAGAGAAAGAGTTCATGGAGTTCGTGACTGTCGGAGAGCAGGAGTACGAGAAGGTGATCGAGGAGTACGAGGAGGAGGTTCTCGTATAGGAGGAAGCCCCACAGCTATCGACGACTGACATAGCTGACAATCTGCCTGCCCAAAGCATGCCCCGGTGCATAACCCTTATTTTGAATAATCATTGGATATATATATATATGTGTGTGTGTGTGTGTGTGTGTGATGTGTATTTATGTTACAGGATTTATATTAAAACTACATGCATAGATAACCTACCTATGAGTCCTACTAGCATGGCTCGAGTAGCTGCTATGCTTAGGCATCGGTAGCGTGAGTAACCTGCCCTTACTCACAATAGGTGATTATTATTATTACTCATGATAAAATGGTGAAAGAAAATGGAGACCGAGCAGGCATATGGTATGGGTATTGGTGGGTGTAATAGGTTGTGTCCCGCGGCCAACGTGGCATAGCTTGTTTACACTGTTTTCCCTGTTCGTGTCGGTTAAGGACCGTCCGTTGCTGTGGATGACAGTCAGCTCACAGACTTATTATCCTGAACGCATACTTACTTATAAGAGCGGGAAGGCTCGTTGCTCTCTTGTTGTCGGTTCCGACACTTTCCAGACAGACTGATTGGAGGCGGGGATGGTGGAGGTCTGAGCACCACACTAAGTCCGAGACTTAGGAGTGGGGGCTTGGAGTCCAAGTTTGGACGGAGACCTAAACCCCTTGACAAGAGAGTGGTGGGTTGGTCTTGCTTGTGCCTGGGGTACAAGCAGGGCGTGTGTTTCGGGGTGCCCAGCTAGGATACATTGGTTCATAAATCGTCGTGTGATACGGTACGACTTGGCTATGGTCTAGCACCGTAGTAAGAACTGAAAGACGAAAAGGGGATGAATGGATCTGATTGCTCAACTCTTGCTTGAAAGTAGAATAGGTGCTTACATAGAATGGTTAGCTAATGAACTAATCATGACTGCTAATAAAACACATACATAAGGATTCCCTACTAGTAATGTTTTTCGCAAAAAGAAAACACAGCAAACCATAAAGCTTACCATATCCTTTAGAGTCGGAAAATTATTCCCACTAGTCGGGTAAGTCTTGCGAGTGCATTGTGTACTCAGGGTTTATTTACCCCTGTTGCAGGTGCAGCTTGAGGAGTGGTTGTTGTGTGGAGGATTCTTCTAGTGGGCACAAATGGATCCTTGTATTTTATCGTTAGATGTTTATTTCAATTCCGTTGTTTAAATTCCGCACTCTAAACTTGGTATTGTAATAATGTTTTTCCGAGAACTCTTGTATGAAATGGACTAAGTATTGTAAACTCGTTCTCATTATTGGATTCTGGATGAAAAACGTGGATTGTTCGAGTTCTCCCTTAGGGTGTGCTCGACGGAACCACCTGGTGTAGCTTACTTTCGGGGTGCTTAGTGTCTAGTGGAAGACGAGTGCCTTCAGAAGCATGTTATTTCGAACGATTTTGCCACAACGAGGGCCCTTTGGATCAGTCTCCAGGTGAAGGCTTTAATGAGTGGTGATAAGTGTTTGCTCTTCCATGCTCGCTGCTGTTGCTGGCCTGTGGATGGATGCTTCTTGATCCTTGCTGGGGTAGTTGGATGAGCTACTGCTGGCTGAGGTACCTGTGAACACTTTTAGTAGTGCACAAACCATTCTTAGAGGGAGTCCATCTCAGAATGTCATGCTGATCACTGTGAACAGGTTGAATATTAGTAATAGCCTAGAGTGCCTGATCATCAAAAACATTAGCTATGAGGTCAGTATTCCAGGAGCAGGAGTTAGGAAACCATAGGTCAGAAATAGTAGCAGGTAATGAAATATTAGTAACAGGTAGAATCAAGTGGTCATGAATAGAGTGCCACAAAGGACACCAAGGGGTGGACCAAATGGAGTTGTTGCCTGCATGTAATTGGTAGGTTGACCCTATGCAAAGATCTTTTTTGACCTGCAAAATAGATGACCAGAAAATGGATCGCGGCCCCGTGGTATTGGTAGTCTAGAAGGAACAATCGTGGTAGTATTTAGCTTTAAGAACAGATGTGAGAAAAGGGTTTCTATTTGTAGCAATGTTCCAAGCAGCGTGGATGAGGAGGCTCTTATTGACAGTATGCACATCTCTAATTCCTAAGCCTCCATTTTCCTTGGGTTGGCAAATGTCATCCCAAGACCTAAAAGTAATGGGAGAAGTGGGAGTATCGTCCTGAATACCAGACCACCAAAACCTCCTAATTATGACATTAATTTTACCCACAAAGGTCTTGAAGAAAAGCACAGTGGACATATAGTAGACAGGAATAGAGGCAAGAACTGATTGGATATAGGTAAGCCTACCAGCATGATTGAGCTTGTTAGCTTTGATAATGGTAAGCTTAGCTCTAAACTTAGCAATAATGAATTCATAGGCTCTATTTCTGTCGCAGTGATTGAAAATAATGGGTTGACCAAGGTGCATGGTATTAGGTTGGAGGTCAGGGACAGGGAAGATGTCCCTGATTTGTGCTTTGGTAGCACTGTCAACATTCTTGCTGAAGAGAATGGAGGACTTCTAGAGGTTAGGGGCATGACTCGAAAGCGTGCAGAAGTCATCAAGGATACTGTGAATCTTGGTAGCCTCCTGCAGAGAGGCAGCGCCACACAGAATGAGGTCGTTAGCAAAAAGAAGGGAATGGATAGGTGGGCAACCAGGACCAAGGGTGATACCCGAAAGGTTAGAGTTGAGCAGTTCCTCATTGAGACGAATGGAAAGTTCATTAATTGCTACAACAAAAAGATAGGGCGAGAGGGGGCAGCCTTGGCGGATGCCACGCTAGGTGGAGAAGCTAGCAGTAGGCTCACCATTAACAAGGATAGAGAAGGTAGGGGTGGAGATGCATGATTGGATGAGACTAATGAAGTGAGACTGAAGGCCAAGACGGCTAAGAGCAGTAGTAATGAAATCATAGTCCAGGCGGTCGAAGGCTTTAGCTAAGTCAAGCTTAAGAAGGAACGCATGTTGGTTCCAAGTCTTAAGGCTAAAATAATGAATAATCTCCTAGGTAATAACAATGTTGGAGGAGATGTGCCTATTCTTAATAAAGGCAACCTGGGAATTATCAATGTAATTAGGGAGCAGAGGCTTCAGTCTATCAGCGAGAGATTTAGCTATAACCTTGTAAATAACATTGCAAAGACTAATAGGTCTAAAATCCTGAGGAAGAACAGGTAGCATCTTCTTGGGAATAAGAGCAATAAAAGTTCGGTTTAACTCAGGTTGAAGAAAAGTTGAGGTATAGAAATCACTAACCAGTGTGTGCATGTCCTGAGAAATCCAAGGCCAAGCCGACATATAGAAAGCCACGTTGAGGCCATCAGGTCCTGGAGAGGCATTACTTCTCATATTCTTGATGATGTTGTGGAGTTTCTGTACATCCGGTGTGGAATTGGTGTAGGCGTTGGTCCCAGCTTCTGAATCAGTGGTTCCTGCATCAGTTTGGTTAGCAGCGTGGGCAGTAGATGGTTCCAAGATGGTGGTGTGGGGTTGTCCAGAAACGTGCTTGCTGAAAATGTTCTGAAAGTAATTAGTGAGGGTGTTAGCTAATTGATCGGGAGTGGTGGAGTAAGAGCCGTTCGGGTTCTGTAAGTAAGAAATTCTATTTGTCCTATTTCTTTTGGTGATGGAAAGGTGGAAGTAGGTGGTGTTGCGATCACCGTGAATGGCCCAATTCTTCTTGGCGCGTTGAAGGTGGAATTGCTCATCCTTAGCAAGAAGTTGGTGGTGCTGGTGAGTGAGATGATTTTGGAGATCAAAGTTCTGCTCGTGGGGGGGCTTGGATTGCTGCTGCAAGAGTTGGTCTTCAATGGTGGCAAGTTGGTTGGATAGCTTGGGTTTGTTCTTGCACCATTTGCGGAGGTCGGAGGCGAGGTACTTGGTTTTGTGGATGAAATGTCTGGAACCCGAACGAGTCCAACTCTGCTGAGCCACCGATTGATAGTCCTGTTCCATTAGCCACCAATTCTCAAAACGAAAAGGTCTGTTAGTGCACATTCTAGAAGAATTGAGGATAGTGAGAATAGGCATGTGATCACTACGGAGCATGGGAAGGTGGTTGACAGTGGTCCCAGAATGTGCCGCACACCACTCAGCATTGGTGAAGCAACGATCAAGATACTAAAAAGTTGGAGCTGTACTGAATCTCTCGTTGGTCCAGGTGTACGCCGGACCGTTGTACCCAAGATCGATAAAACCACACTACTTAACATGATCACAGAAAGCATTAATATGTCTTACATCAGGTCTACAAGGTCCTAGCTTCTCACTAACATTCATAATATTGTTCATGTCTCCCATACATAAGGTTGGCAAGTTGCTGTTATTTACGACAAAATCAAGCACTTGGGTCCATATGGCATTGGTCAAATGGTGGTGAGGATCACCATAGATGCAGATTAGAGCAAACTGCTGAGAACTAAAACTACTAGTACAAGTAGCAAATATATAGTGGCGACTGTGATCTACTATGGTAATGGTAACTTCATCAGTCCAAAATAGTCAAAGGCCACCTAATTGGCCTTCAGCAGGAACTACAAAAGCATCAGAAAAGCGATTTATAATAGCAGAGCGTTTTATTGTACAGTTTCTAGTCTCAGAAATGAAACATACCTTTGCTTTGGTGGAGCTGATGAGGCGTCCTAGGTGCGTCATCTTAGGACTGAGAAGGCTCCTGCCTGAGGCCCTGCAGTT
Organism: Miscanthus lutarioriparius; assembly: GCA_904845875.1. Taxonomy (NCBI): domain Eukaryota; kingdom Viridiplantae; phylum Streptophyta; class Magnoliopsida; order Poales; family Poaceae; genus Miscanthus; species Miscanthus lutarioriparius. The sequence goes on along the minus strand of CAJGYO010000019.1, from coordinate 38,393,552 downwards.
CCATGCGAGGAACGTCATGGCCCCCTGGCGCTCTTGAGGCTGGCACCGTAGCCTAGTCAGCAACGTGCTGGTGGTCGTGAAGAGCAGGGTCGTGAGCTGGAGGCCGGACTCCACCATCAGAGCTATCTTGAAGCGGAGCTGAACTGTTGGCCGGGTGGTCGGTAGATTGGAGGTTGACGGCGACGGAGGCGGGAGCTGACGACGGATCGGCGCGTGTCGGAGAAGGGCGGTGGAGAAGCAAGTGTCACCGAAGACACGGGCTAGGGCCGGGGCAGGCGGTAACCACCGGCGGAATCGACGAAAGAGGCCGAAATTGGAGGGAGCATAAGTCGATCTATGATTGAATCACACCGAGGGTGGTGGGGGTGAAGGATCGGGGTGGATTAGGGATGGGGATTTAGGGATTGGAGGGGTGGGGAAAGAGAAACCGGCAGAACGCCACTCTTCCTCACTAGGGAGACTCGGATCAACTTTTATCGGGGTTGACTGGTGATCTTTTGTACATGTTCCGAAACTATATACAGCCTGTTCGGCTGGCTAGCGCTGGCCAGCCCTCTCACGTGCGCACTGTTCATGTGATATATTTGCAAGATATAGTCTTGCATCTCATTAGTTTGTATACTGCAAGATATATTTGAAGCTTGTACCTTGTGGCACTCCTGGTAAAAGAGAATAAAGAAAGAAATAAAAAAAGGTAATACGTGCAAGAAAAAAAACTGCACAAAAAAGGGCTAAGAGGTGAAAAAAAGAGCCGTACCTAACAAAAAAAAGAAGAGCAAAAAAAGTGCAAAAAAGAAATCAGAAGTGCTTGCATCCTTTTGAGTCTTTGTGCTGAGTTGTATTGCTGCTTGCTTGAATTAAGTCTAGGACGAGCTTAGGCCGACGACATAGACTAGCTTGGGGCTACTTTTCAATCTTGCAATTTCTAAATTAAATTATTGTTATTTCTTGCTACCGTATTTTAAGCCTTCCAAGCTTCACTTTTTTCTAACCAAGTACATGTTCGCCTTCGTAACTGTTACACTCAAGCGATAACGGTATCACAACCAACCGCCGATTGTTCCACCTGTTGCTTTGGTAAGAACACTTGCAAGCACGTGGTAAAACGCTTGAGAGTGTGCGACTTTACTTCTTTACCACATCCCATAGAAAAATATATACTTGTGTGTTTTCTTGTTTGATGCTAACAATGACATATTACAACACTCGCCGATATGAGACATCAATGATGCATGAGCCACACACTATTACTGCTACGCTTACACCTCCTCCTGCAGGCTTATGATGGTATTGGTGTTGATGAGTACATTGAGTGGGAAACCAAAATAGATAATATTTTTGCACAATGTTATATGTATGAACGGAGGAAGATTAAAAATATAACTAGTGTCTTGAGACATTCTGCATCAACTTGGTGGGAGAAGTTCTTCAGATAAACCTCATACATGTAACGATATGAAAATTTGTATGAGAGAAAATTTTATTAATCCATCTCTTGTATTTAATTCAAATGATGAGATGCATCAAATAGATCAGTGTCTTCTTACTCCTCCTGCTATGTCCAACCTTTTGTAGGACAATGTACAAAAGAGCGAGGATGACATGATAGAAAATGAGGTGCTCACGGCCTCATGTGAAAATTCAGAACCATCACCTATTACTCCTACTGACAATGAGAGTAAAGCTAATCCCCATAATGCTAAACTCACGGAAGGTGAGAGTTCTCTTGATGTGCTAAATTTTTCCACCAATCATACTATGATAGAGAAAATATTAGTGGAACTTTTGCTTAATTTACCTTTGTCACAAGATGATTTGTTTGATGTTCCTTGTGATAAATATGACTTGAATGATGATATTTATATTATACCCATGCAGCCATTAATGATGAACATGCTATATGTGTGTTGGAATCGAACACTTGTGCTGAAAATAGACATGTTATTCATAATGCTTGTGATGTTGATGAGCTGAAATTAATGTCTTCTTTAAATACTTTGGGTTACATTGAATTTGATATTCTTTGCAATCTAAATTATTTGGAGGAGAAACTTTATACATATGTTGATTTGCCTTGGTTGTCTAGACATACATATTGTTGGGAGCACACCAAGCCTTTGGGCACCCCCACGGGGCTTGTGCAATCGCCGCTCCATATGCGACCACCATTTCACAGGAGTGAAATTACTCGAAACGCGCGGAGATGAAGGCGGAGCCTAGAGCGTGGCTCACGTGTCGCCTGTCATTTCACCAAGGCGAAAAGGTGGCCTAACAATTACACCGGGGCATGTTGCCTTTTCGCCAAGGCAAAGAGGCTAACCCCATACGCCGTGGGGATCGTGGGGCGAAAAGACGACACTTAATTGAGCAGAGACTATCATCATTTCGCCAAGGCGAGATGTTGGTCATGCATTTTGGGTCCAGGTAGTCCAGGCGCATGGTCCACTCCTTTTGCCTAGATGAAGAGGCGTGAGCAAATCGGTAGGAATGGTAGTCGTCCGGGCCATTTTGCCTGGTCAAATACTTGGCTCTTATCTGTGTATCTGACCTTGCAGGTGTTCACTCGGAGGAGAGCTCGCCAAGGGATAGGGTGCCAACAACCCCGATCCCCCGTGGACCTCTCGGTCGGCAAAAGGGCGACACGGCGAGGGGACTAGAGGGCCGGCGCTACCTAAGGTGGGCGATACCTCTGAAAAGGTGAACAAGTCCCGAGTGGACGAGAATATTCCTCGATTATGTGGCAGGTAGAAGGGTAGTTCCGTCCATGAAAAGCTTACGGGCATGTATAAATCGCCCTGAGGCAGATATTGTAAGAGAGAGGACCGTTTTACTATGAATACATTTGCTGCATTTCCACCACCTTGTATTCGCTTCGGCGTCCGGTTCGCTTGATCTGCTCGCACAGCAACCTGGTGTTTGAAAGGCTAAGGCCTAGAACAACATTGGCACCTACCGTGGTTGTTGCTTGAGCTTATCATGGCCAAAAGGAAGGGACCAAAGATGGCGAACGAAAAGGTTGAGGCTTCGAAGATTGGTGGTGATGGCGTTACAGGGGCTACGGCGAGTGCATCAGTGGAAGTAGCAGCCACCGCTGTCGCCACAATGGAACCAGTCATCATAGAGCCGGGCGCATTACAGTCGCGAGGCGTAGAAATAGCGCCACCGGGAGGACGGGCGGAAACGCCGGAAGGACATGTCCAAGAGGAAGACGAAGACCAAGCCAATGAAGACAACAAAGATGGTGAAATTACAAAACAAGCCAAGGATCTAAGAAAGTTAGATCAGTATCAGCAAGATATCGCCAGGCTACAGCGTGAGAAGGAACAACTGCTACAGCAAGCGACAGCACAAAATAGAGCCGACCAAACCCGATGCGCAATCCGACAAGCCAAAATGCAGAGACAAAGATTGCTGAGGGAAATCCAGCGGTTGCATTGAGCAGGCGCCGTAGCTGCCGTGCCAGATAAAGAAAATGTCATTATCCAAGATGCCCCCATGCACAATGAAGATGCGGGAGACTATGACCCGACTTCGCCCCTATCTCGGGAGCTCCAGCTGTACCCATGGCCTCCAGGTTACAAACCTCGCATCCCTACTTTTGATGGAAAGGCGAATCCCATAAAATTTCTAGCCAGCTACGAAACAGTAGTGGTTTTCATCGAGGGAGACACCTAGACTCTAGCAAAGTCACTCATCATGGTGGTCGAAGACATCGCACACAACTGGTACACTTCGTTGAAGCCCCTCTTAGTCCACTCTTGGCAACAACTCAGGCCGGAGCTACTCTCCACCTTCTAGAGCTATCAGCAAGGAGCGAAAACCACAAGAGACTTACTGAATTGTATCCAATGAGATGATGAGCCCATATCTGAAAATCTAGAAAGATTCATACAACTCAAGGCATAGGTACCTAACATCCCGAAAGCAACAGTGATAGCATCAGCGATTGAGGGTCTAGCCATAGGCCAATGCACCGCCCACTTCGCCAGAAACCAGCCTCAAACCATAAAGGAGCTATTCGAGGTAATGGGCAGTATGCAAGATCCGATGACAATCTAAAAAGGTGAAAAGCAACTCACAATTCATGGAGACAGGTGAACAAAATGCCAAGGGTGCCACCGACAATAGTACAACGGAATGTAAAGCCTTTTTGCTCAATCAACAACCTCCATGAGGAGTCAGGACAGCCTGCATCAAACCAGCTGCCTCTCGGACCTTCACAGAATTAGCAACACAGAGGTTCTGACTATCTTGGCCGTCGAGGCCATGGATCGCATGGCAGCTGAGATGCCAGAGGAAGAGGCCAGAGACTGCCGTATTGCACCATTTGTGGCAAAAACGCTGGCCATGTCATGAAAGATAGCAAGTACAACAAAATGGCGAGAGAAGCCAAAGAGAAAGATGATTCCGCAAAAAGCAGCGAAGTAGCCAAACACGTATTCCACTATGCTAGCCGCGAAATGGCCCCTCATTAGGTTTTTAGTCACCCTTACATGCCATCAAACAACAAAGCCTTCCAGCAACCTAGCTATTCACAGGGATACTTCTAGCCCCCATACACCTAGCAACAGCCCACCTACTAAGCTTATTAGCATTTTGCCCAACACCTAGGGCACTCAGCTGTCGTATCTTCATTGGCTCAACAAGAGCAGCAACAATCCAGCCAGATTCACTAAGCAAAACAAGAGAATGCCTAGGAGCATCAAGCCATAAACAACATCCTACCTTCGTAAGGTCACATATTCGCCATCACCGGTGGGTCCAATCAGGAGCACGAGAGCAAAAGAGCAAGAAGGGAACATGAGAGAAGGGTCCACACAATTTTGCCCAGGCTACCTCTCAACATACCAGCATGGTCCATGGTCCTAATAACTTTCAATGAAAATGACTTCCAAGTGCGAGATTATGTGCATACTAATGAGAGCTCCACAAATATCCTATTCATCAAGCCATTCAAGCAAATGAATCTAGATAGGCACACACTTGAGCTAGACGCCATTTCCCTATATGGTTTTGGCGAGAAGAAGATTGATACACTAGGAAAGAAAGCCATACCTGTATCATTCACCAAGGGCGAAAGGGTCCACACGAAGACAATCACCTTTGATATAGTGAACATGGATTATCCCTACACTACCATATTTGGTAGGGGCGTTCAAAGTAGATTCGAGATAGTCATAAAGCAGAGCTACTTGTGCATGAAAATGCCCTCACCATTCAGAGTCATCACGGTGCATGGAGACCAATCAGCTTCCTAGCGAAGAGAAGGTAAACCCATCCCCGGTTACAGTGTCATCAATGAAGTAGCAAAGAAGCCAACCACCAATGAAGCAAATAGCAAAACCACCATCAGTCCAAGGGTGTAGGCAACAGAAGACACAGAGAGAGCTCTGCTATCCAAACTAGCACCAGAAAGTGTGTGCACATCGGCACCGACCTTGCTCCAAAAGAGAGAGACCGGCTTATAGATTTCCTCCATGAAAGCAAGGACATATTCGCCTGGTCCACAAACGACTTATAGGGAGTCAGCCGAGAGTTGGTGCAACATAACTTGAATGTCGCCCAAGGTGTGAAACCAAGAAAACAAAAACTAAGGAAAATGTCCATAGAGCACGCTGATGTAGCGAAGGCTGAAGTAAACAAGCTACTAGATGCATGCGTAATCATGCCGGTACAGTACCCAGAGTGGTTGACTAATGTTGTCATGGTCAGAAAGAAAAATGAAAAATGGCAAATGTGTGTAGACTTCATCGACCTCAACAAGTGCTACCCGAAAGACATGTATCCGCAACCCAGAATCAACAAGTTGGTAGATATCGCAGCAAGCTACGAAATGATGAGCCTGCTGGATTGCTTTTCGGGTTACCACTAGATCTGGCTAAACCCCAAAGACGAAGAAAAAACAAGCTTCATCACCCCTAGAGCCACGTACTATTATCGGCAGATGCCTAAGGGGCTACACAACGTAGGCCCAACGTTCTTGAGAATGACCGATGAAGTATTCAATGAGCAAAAGGGGAAAAATCTGGTCGCTTACGCCGATGACATCGTCATGAAGAGCGACAAGAAGGACACACATATTCAAGATCTCCAGGAAACCTTCTAGAACCTAGCGAAAAGTGGCCTCAAGCTAAACCCAGAAAAGTGCATATTCGGCATCAAAAAATAGAAATTGCTCGGATGTCTGGTATCCGCAAGGGGCATCGAGGCAAACCCAGAAAAGATAGCCGTAATTGTAAACATGAAGCCGCCAACCACCAAAAAGCAAGTGCAGAAGCGGACTGGACGGCTGGCAGCGCTAAACAAATTCATCGCAAGATCGGCCGAAAAAGGCTTGCTGTTTTTTAGAATCCTCCAAAACACCGAACATTTTGAGTGGGGGCCGGAGCAGCAGCAAGCTTTTGAAGAACTCAAGACCTATTTGACCAAACTAACAACACTGTCCAAACCTTCATCGTTGGCCACCTTGCTATTATACCTAGCAGCTTTGCCAACCACTGTAAGTGCAGTACTGGTCGAAGAGAAGGAGCATGAAAACAAAATGAAGCAGTTTCCCATATACTTTGTCTCAGAAGCCCTATTGGGAGCGAAACTGAACTACTGAGAGTTGGAAAAGATAGCATACACAGTGGTAATGGCCTCAAGAAAACTGAAGCACTACTTCCAAGCTCATCGAATCAAGGTCCTATCAACACAGCCCCTCGAAGCACTATTCTAAAATAGCGAAGCCATCGGTAGAATAGGAAAGTGGGCCACTGAACTAAACGAATACGTGATTGAATTCAAGCATAGATCAGAAATCAAATCCCAAGAACTCGCTGATTTTATCACCGATTGGACATCGACAGCCTTCGACACAATGTTGTAGTTTGATGAACCAACTTGGACCGTACATTGTGACGGAGCATGGGGCACGTCCCTCATAGGAATATCGGCAGTCCTAACGCCGTCGAATGGGCCCAAGCTCCGCTACGCAGCGAGGCTAGAGTTCCTCACCACCAACAACACAACCGAATACGAGGCAGTGCTTTTAGGTCTGTGAAAGTTCACAGCGCTTGGTGTCCGAAGATCCATAATTAGGTCTAACTTACAAGTCGTTGTGGGTCATGTTGAAAAAGAGTTTACTGCAAAAGAACCAGAATTGATCAAGTACTTGGCGGTAGTAAGAAGAATGGAAAAGCACTTCATCGGTTTTTCATTTTGCCATATCCTGAGAAGCGAAAACTCATAAGCTGGTGAGTTAGCAAAAGCGGCAGCGCAAAAAGCCCTGTTACCAATAGACGTGTTCTACCAAGCATTAACCATAAAGGCAACAAAGGAAGAAGAGGACCACCCACTCTGTATACATGCCATCGCGAGCGATGATTGGAGGGCACCCATATTTGCATACCTCACGGGAACCTTTGAGCCGGGATCCAAGCATGAAATCGAAAGGATGAATTCTAGAACCAAGCACTACTCTATCGTGGCGGGGGATCTATTCATAGACAATCATAGCCCCAATGCTCAAATGTATAAGTAAAGAACAAGGGATCCAACTGCTAGCCAAAATGCACTCAGGTATGTGCGGAGTCCATAGAGGACCGCACGAAATGGCCCACAGGGCTATGAGACAGGGGTTCTACTGGCCGACGGTGGCAGAGGACGCAAAACAACTGCTTCGCAACTGCAAAAACTGTCAGATGATCGCCAACAAGCAGAAAGCACCTGTGAATTCAACCAGCTCCATTTTCCCAACATGGCCCCTGCAGAGATGGGGTCGACATCATCGGCCCTCTACCGGCAGCTCCAGGAAACTTACGCTTCGCCGCGATAGCTCTAGAATACTTCACAAAGTGGATTGAAGCCAAAGCTCTAGCAAAAATCATCTCAGGCACCCTGATCAGCTTCGTTTGGCAAAGGATCATATGTTGTTTTGGCATACCAGCATATATCACAGTGGACAATAGAAAAGCAGTTCGACTGTACACAATTCAGAAACTTTTGTAGCAAGCTGGGATCAAGCTAGCCTTCGCATCAGTCAATCACCCCGAAAGCAATAGGGTTGTCAAAAGAGCAAATGGCCTTATCTTCACAGCAATATCAAAGGCACTATTCAACTCAGCGAAAGGAAAATGGGCGCAAGAGCTAGTCAGCTTAGTCTAGGCATTTAATATCTCAAGAACTAGAACCATAGGGTTCACGCCTTTTCGCTTGCTATATGGCGAGGAGGCAATCACCCTAAAAGAACTCAAGCTAGGATCATTTCGAATAGAAATAGCTATGACAACACCCATACAGTGGTACGTCGAGCTCGAAACGATAGAAAACATCAGGCTACAAGCAGCGAAAAACCTCGACAAATACCACCAAGAGAAAAAACCTAGAGAGACAAGAAAGTCCTATGAAAGAACATCAACCCTAGAGACATGGTGATCATTCACCATCCTAACAAGCAAGGCAAATTGTAGTCCCAATGGTATGGCCCTTTTGTCGTGGCAAGCATGGTCAAACCAGGAGTATACAGGTTGCTCAATGAAGGAGTCAAAACAAGCCACACGTGGAACGTAGACAACCTTTGCCGCTTCTATCCCTAGCAAATAGCATTCCTACTTTCACCCCAAAATGGGTTGTAATCTTCGTTTTATTTTGCAACTATGACTCAACAAGGGGGTTCGCACTCTTTTTCCTATAGGGGAAGCCTTTGCAAAAAGGTGTGAGGTTTTTTAATGAGGCGAACCTTCGTACCCCTCAGGAAACTTAAATACGCTCTTTTCCCTAACCTGAATTACCACTACAAAAATGTCGAAACAAGACATGCTGATGCAAGGTCTCGAATATCGATGGAACCTTCAGCAAAACAAGGTTGCATCATTCGATTACCGCCGAAAGAGAGCGGCAACAAACTTAGCAACCTCAAACGGTCTAAGGATTGGATAAACACTTCGGCCCTCTAAAAATGCGAGAGAACGAAGAGGACAGGCCCAAGGGCACAACAAACATTTCATCGCTCCAATAAAAGTGCGAGGACGAATGACTTAAGCCATGAGCCATTCAGACTGTTCTCCTCTTTGAAAAGTACAAGAGACCGAAGTCAAATGAAAACTTTAAAAACGCCAACACCCGGGAAAACAAACAGCGAGCCCAGAGGCTCATCGAACATTTCGCCCTGACAAAATACAGCGGGAATACGCAATTCAACCCACGTAAATGATGCAATCAGCTCACCTCGCCAGCAAATGCATTAGAAAAAACTAGGACTAACAAGGCAATTAAGCCAAACAAAGGATTCGCCGCACCATAGAAGGACGGACCCCCATTTAAGAGCAGCACCAAACTCATGCGGTAAATGCAGCAACCTACCACAACAACCAAAATTAATAATCCCAAGCTCTTAGAACCGTATAAATAAGATGCCCAAGGCTCCTCAGCTACTAGATCAAGTTTTCAAGTTTAAGCCAAAACACTAGGATAGCCGCCTACACCCCTCAACGCGGGTGTGAGAGTGCATCAGGGGTTTTGCTCATGAGAATAGCAAGTAGAGGCAAGAGTGCCTCAGGGGTTTCACTCAGGAATAGCAAGTGGGCTCGAGAGTGCATCAGGGGTCTCAACTTTTGCCGGTAGAGCAAGGTCACGCGAATGGGATAAAAGGTTTTATTGGCACAAGGAAATCAATAGCAAAGTGTAGATGCCATGAGAAAATATGTAAAGACAAATCCACATACTGTCCAAAAGGTGCAAGCGCCTGATTATTACTACGCGCAGAGCTGGAGGATGGCTCAACCGGATGAGAATGCGTCACTACGACAAGCAAGCATAGAGGGATGTCGTAAGAAAAACTGTAACATCCCCATCAAGCAAAGGCACACCCCAAAATTCTGTCTCCAAGAGGTTGCATCCTTGCAACAGATGTGCGTCGGGGAGCGTGACACCATAGTGCCTCCCAGCAATTTAGCTAATTCGCCTAGCAATTTAGCTAATTCGCTAGCAATTTTGCTAATTCGCTCAGTCGAACAGATCAATCAAGCAGAATGTTGTAAGCCAAGAAGTAGAAGGAAAGATACCAATTGCGCATATCTACCAATACATCTAACACCTTGTAAATGTAAAAACACCTTTTCGGGAATTCGAAAATGGAAGAAATAATAATACAGTATCAACCCAACAGCTTCTTTGCCCCGTAAGGTTGGGGAGAAATGGCGTCTTTTCATCAAGAAGCATGTCGAGGGCTAGCACAGAAGTCTCTCGAGCGCTCGTGTTTTCTCCAATCCTCTCGCCCCGTAAGGTTGGGGGCGTACGGCGTCTTTTCGTCAAGAAGCACGCCAAGGGGCTAGCACAGAAGTCTCTCGCATGCTCGCATATTCGCTAATCCCCTCACCCCGTAAGGTTGGGGGACAGCGTCTTTTCGTCAAGAAGCACGCTGAGGGGCTAGCACAGAAGTCTCTCGTCGCTCGCGTGTTCGCCAATCCAAACGCACCACAAGGTTGGGCGAGATAGTGTCTTTTCTAAGCAAAAACGAGGGGCGACGTCTTTACACGGTAGCACAGCTAATACACCTTCATAAACACCTAGAGAACTTTACATGATAGTACAACAGGCAAAATTACAAGCATTGCACATCACCCACACACCAAGCTATGCACCACCCCAGTAGGGTGGAGATAAAAATTATATCGCCAATTTTCTAAATCTCGCGTCATCTCCTCGACAGGCTCCTCCTTAGGGTCCCTTGGACCAGACGATGAAGGCTCCCCATGGTCTCGCCTAGACCGTTCACGACAGGCTCTTCGCTCCTCCAATATAGCTGGATCAAAGTCCGAATAGAAAAACCTATTAAGAACCTCTCCTTTCCTAAACATGCGACAAAAGCGTGACATCAAAAAACCGGTCATACTAGAACTCGGGAACTTCTCGCAATGCCGAGACCAGGAAGTGCCTCCAACATAAAAATCGTTGCAACAGATCATTAACGAAAAAATATCCATAGGTTGCATAGGCTCCACGCCAGGAACCTGCGCGCCGAAATCACAAAAGTTTAAGCCAAGTTCTCACAACAATGGTTGACCAAAACACGCAAGTTTTTCAAGCTATGATAGGGCCAAGTCCTAATTATCTACCCTATCTTGACCAGCATCTTCGTCGGGAGCGCTGGCGCCGTCTTCGCCTGGAATCTTGGCGGCGCCACCTCCAGGAGTAGATGAGGCATCCGCGTCGCGCGAGCCGCTCCCGGCCACACCCTCCTTTGCGTTTTGATCAGCGATGAACTTTTTCACCTTCTCCTTGATAGCGGCGCACTCTTTGATGGTCTGTAGAGCGAGCCATAAAGCATAAGAATATTTTTCGCCAAACATAGTGGAAACCCAACATTTTCGAAAAAAGGTTTACCTTGCTAAGGGTCATGGCGGCCCGATGAAGAGCGAGATCCCTTCCGCCAGGGCGCCAGAACCTATCAAAAAATCTTTTCGCGACATCATGGGCACGCTCGGAGCATTCCAATAGGACTGGGAATCCTTGATTTTGACCTGGTCGATATGGTCCCACCCGCAATCCGTCAGAGCCTGAGCGAAAGCGTGAAGCAAAATCATTGAAGCGTACTCTCGCTCGATGGCCATGTGGTCACTCAAGGTAACCAACTCATTCACTAGCCAGTCCATGAAATCAACTATAGACGTGTCGCGAGGCATCTCTGTCTCTTCGCCAACGCTTTGAATCAGCTCCTTGTAGACATTCACCACCCTTTGGGCGTCAGCGACGACTTTCTTGCGTTCATCGCGTCTCTACCGGTGGTACTCGTCAAAGTCCGCACGTATCTTCTCAATTTGCTCCTCGCCGCCTTACGAGTGCTCTCGGCTTCCTCCGCCTATTTTTTGGCAGCCTCCAGCTCTTGCTCGAGGGCCTAGATCCTATCGGCCCTATTCACCAGCTCCTTCTCAAGGTTCTGGCGAACGGCCTTCCCTTGCTGGCGAAGCCCTCGAGCCAGGAGCATGGCCTGCAACAAGCGAAGAGTGAAATACTAAGAAAACATCAAGAGAAAGAACACGACACTGGTGGGCGAAAAAGGAGAATAGATTCTTACGCTGATAGAATGAATTGCCTCAGCAAGAGACGAATCCATCACCTTCAGGAGGTCCCTCTCCACCTCTTGGGCAATGAACGAACCCACGTAGGCATTAGCGAATTCCACCGCTGCCTTGCCGAGCAACAGATCAATGGTGTGCAATCACTTGCGAGCTTGAAGCAACCCCTAAAGAACGAGCAATACAATAAGTTTCTTCCTTCGTAACACTCATTTTGTTGGAAGAGCTTGACACCGAATAGACCTGCATGAAGAGCTTGATGCCGAATAGACCCTCACCTTGCCATAGTCTTTAGGCCGGGAACTTAACCGTAGCTCCCCATGACCGAACACTGCCCATGGACCAGGCTGTCGGTTAACCGAATAGACTCTGCATAGAATCTAGACTTACCCTACAATTGAGACAGCGAAGCGTCAGGAGATGCAGTAGGGGTGGAAGCAGGGTGAACAGACGAGGGCTCCTCGGCGGAGGACACCTTCGCCCTCTTTGACCCGGTATCCTTCAATGGGTCATCATATTTGTGGAAGTTCTTCTTTTGTTTCTTGCCAAAAACATAACCAACCGACATGGTGTCAGCCGCACCAAATGCGTCGGATACGTCAGCAACTTTCCCCCGGCTGCCCATTCCATCAAAGCTACTGGCACCCTATAGCACAAAGGACAGTAAAATGTCAAAACATGAGGTCAAAAGCAAGAAGGCTTAGGGACGAAAACACCAAGCAAAATAAAGTTCGAAGCAAATAAGATAAAACTACCATTTTGGTCTAGACTTGGCCAAAACGGCGAGTCTGTTCAATTACTGCTTTCTTGATGTTGCCCACCTTGCCAGCGATCTCCCTTCCAATTCGAATATCAGCCGACTCGGCAAGGCCCCATCCTCGGTCACTGCGTTTGCGCTTGCACGACTCTAGGACCACGGTATTCGCCCCACGCCTCACCATCGCCTTCCTTCCTATACATCTTCAGCTGCCAGTCCCGCAACCATGCGCGATAGCATCTTCTATCAGAAGACTCGTCGATGGACCATCATGGTTGGCATAACACAGACCCATCGCGTTGAATATGCGATTCAAGCACCTTTTTCCTCCCAAGCACTGGCACCTTCCCCTGTGCTCCTTATCTCCGTATAACCCGATGATCTGTTTGGCCTTATGTTCGATATAGTTCACGAAATCAAAATCAGTCAAAAAGGCATCAGATCGAGCGACTCCAAGGTTTGGGTAAACATATCCATCCCTTCGCTTGAACTCGAAGAAATGGGTTTCACTGCTTAGAGGCGGGCTCTCGTAGGCAAGTCACTCCTCAACCAAATCTCGGCTAATCTGCCATCGAGATATTAAGGCGAAGGCGTCTGCGGCTGCGATAGTTTCTCTCCTATCCATCTAGAATTCAGCCAAATGAAGGCCCTCCATAGGGACCTTCTGAGAGACCAAGATATGAGCTTTTGGCAAGTCATTCGCCAAAGCTTCAGCAATGTCTTCGTCAAAACACACGCGATGATAGAACCAATAGTCCGTCCAGCGCGACCACTTGTTGCAATAAGCTAGCACTATGGACACCATGCCTCTTGTCTTCTTTGGTACGAAGTTGTAAGACCCATAGTAGGCTATCATCTCAGACATCGTCCATTTGTCCTTAACAGTCTTCTTGTGCAACTGGGTCTCATAGTAGCAAGCAAACTTGTCCACACACAGAGCACTTCTGGTCATCTTCAGTACCATAGCCGAGCGAAGGCATTCAGAGTCAGCTGATGAATTTGTATTTTAAAACGCTGCAACACCTTTCCCAAGAAATCTTCACAAGGAAATCGTAGCCTGGCCTCGAAAAAATCACGAAACACAACAGCATCATAGTGTATTAGGCACCTCCTCATGACCTGAAGCACGACACAAACTACGAAGGGTACCCTTGATAAGACCGCGCTCGACATATTCATCGAGATCGTCCTCCGTCATGCGCTACCGGCCTACCCAACAAGTGGCCGGAAAAGGATCCGGCCACCCTTTTGCCATTGATAGCGTAGGCTCCGCAGTCTCGCCCTCTTCGCCCTCCTCCACTATCTCAACATCCGCATCAGTCTCTTCGACCGTCGGATTAGATGAATTGGCCTGATCATCTATAGCGGGATGCTCTAGCATCAGGTTGTCTCTTCGTCCTTGTGGAGAGTCGATCAATATTTGATCCTTTTGGCTCTACGAATGAGTACGCGACTTGGAACTAGAACCGCCAGATGAGCTCCCGCTGGGCAAGCTTTCACCATACGATGACTCACTTGACATCTATTCGCGCACATAGCACAACAAAGGTACAAGCAAAAACAGTAAAGAAACAAAAAAAGCCAAGAAATAACATCAACGAGAAATGAAAGCGAACTAAACCAAATCAAAGTAAGGTGAAACTTAACTATGGACAACTAGCGAAGAGCGGAGTTGATGAGGACATGACACCCATGCATATGACCATATTTGATGCATGGTATGGAGGGGTACGAGGCCAGCAAGGGTGTCCAAGTCAAGAAGGAGGCCCAAGGCTAATTCGGTTCGAGTCCCCGAGGTGGAGGACCAAATCAACTCAAGTTCGAGTGTGCCTCGGCCTCCAGGACCAGTCTGCCTTAAACTGGTCACCCAGGACGCATCTGGACTCCGTTTTCGACGATCCACATATGGATGGAAAGCTAATTTGATAAGGAAGTCAATTCAAGTGGTCTCACATCAAAAGCTGTTCGGAATCAATGGAAATCGTCGAAACAAGTCAGCGTCCAGAATCTACCAAGGTGCTGCGACACCGTATTTTGGTCTGTTGGACCATGTATCGTGTTTGGGCCCATTAGGGGACGCGTCCAGGGGGGTGACACCCAAGACTCTATAATTAGCAGTCATCGCTCTCCTTAGGGTTTGGATTTTGTTTAGTTCTTGATTTCCTCGTGAAACAGACATTGTTTTGCTGCAACTATCGCCTCTAAGGCCGCTTGCTGTGAACTAGAGCCCCAGTTCTTGATCTTGTTCGCTTATGGCGATTAGTTCTTTCGAATAAAGACTTGAACTCCTTATTGTTTTCAGAAGCCTCATATTTATTTGCAATTTTAGATTGCGTTGATCCCGTTCTTGCTTGTGTTCTCGATTCGCTTGCAGGAAAGCCTTCTCTGCGAGGTCAATCGCGTTCGCATGATTGATAACCAATGGAGCAGTGGTGTAACGGTTGCTTGTCTTAGTTCGAAGCTTAGATCATGAACGTCGAGTCTCCACCAATCGACGCTATCATACCTTTTGGAAGATCGGGCCTAGTCTACATCAAGTGGTATCAGAGCTAAGGTATACCATCAGGTTCATATTTATCCCCTAGTTTTGAGTGTTTCGCATTCGTCCCATAGTACAATGTCATATTTGTTTTCCTGTCCTAGAACCTTCCGCGCTATAGCCTTTGCATATTTTAGTTTCAGAGTCCGTCGTGTTGAGTTTGTGTCCTGGTCGAGGTCTTGTTGCTGGTTAGGTCATGTTAGAGTCCAGTTCGTGTGTTTTCCCCCATCGTTTCCATCAAATCTTTGCTGTTGTGACCAATTTTGCGTACATTGTTCCCGTTTTGTCCTCTAATTCGGAGGCAATTCTTAAAACTGGTCTAGTTTTCGCATACGAACTCCGATTTTGACGTTCCATATATCAAAATCGATCAGAAAAAAAATTTGGATCCGTCCATCCCCTGACTTGTCGGGGTCGGAGATTTTTAAATTGGTCAAAAAGTGGTCACAAGATCCTCTTTTCTTGTTACAAGGTTTTTGTCGATTTTGAGCAAGTTTTTTGAAAATTCCACAGGCCACATATTTCACTTGTTTAAGCTCGTATTTTTTGTGGTTACTTCTTTTGTGCTCCTAAGTAAAGGAAAAATATCAAAAAAATAAAATCAAAAAATCAAAATTTCCCAAAAAAATAACGACAGCCCAAAAAATAGAAAAAAAGAGAGGGGCAAAAGAGAAACAATATTTAGAGGAGCACATAGAGAAGACCAAAGTGAGCTGTGTTAGCGTTTGCTGTCTGGTTCCTTGTTTGTGCTGCTATTTCCATCCACCATACTTGTTTTCACACACCTATCACCTTGCTATCCACCATACTTTTTTTCACACACCTGTCACCTTGCTATCCACTATACTTTTGTCACACACCTGGTACTTGGAGCATTTTAGACCAACAACGAGAACAAGTATTGTGGACTATAATTCAGCATTACTTTCTGTTACTGACTTGTGTGCCAAATATACATATTATTCTTTGTGTGCCTTCTAAGCTCCACAAACTCTTCAGATCAGTACAGAAAAAGTGCCTTGCAATCTCGGTACCACTGCCTCACAGGTATCACGAACCAGCCGCTGGTTGTACCGCCCACTGCTTGCGTTGGTAAGAACTTTATAAGAGCTTGGTAAGACGCTTCCACTTGCTGTGAAAAGTGACACCACTGCAACCACGTAGTCATTTGATAGGGATAATACTTTTGTGTTGTCTTTTGCTGTCTTCTAACAATGATAGGTTGTTCGTATCCACCGACTTATGATGGTATAGGTGCTGATGAGTACATGGAGTGGAAAATTGTCATAGATAACATATTTGCTACTCGCTTTATGTGTCCAAGGAGGAAGGTAAAAAATGCAGTTAGTGTTTTGCGACATTCTGCTTTATCTTGGTGGGAGTCTTTAGATCCTTCTGATAAACCTCAAACTTGGAATGATATGAAACTTCTTATGCGAGAAACCTTTGTTAATCCACCTCCTGTTTTGACTTCATATGATGAGGTGCACCATTTAGAGGAAGAGTCTGTTGTTATTCCTCTTGCTATGACTAACCTTCTGCAGGATAATGTCCATAAGCGAGAGGATGACATGGAAGAAAATGAGGAGATCACAATTTCGTATGCAAATTCAGAACCATCACTTCACAATGCACCTATTACTCCTGCTGAGAACACAGGTAATGTCCATGGTGCTACACTCACGGAAGGTGAGAATTGTTTTAATGTACTAAATTTTTCCACAAACCATGTTGTCATAGAGCAATTGTTAGTGGAATCCTCTCTTGATTTGCCTCTGTACCATGATAATTTGCTTGAAGTTTCTTGTGATAAAGATGAATTGATTGATGATGCTTCAGTTTTACATGTTTTGGAGCCACTCACTTGTGCTGAAAATAAACATGTTATTCATATTGCTACTAAAACTAATAAGTTCAAATTGTTGTCTTCTTTACATACTTTGGGTTACATTGAATTTGATGTTTTGTGTAACCTAGATTGTTTGGAGGAGAGCCTTTTTAAATATGCTGATTTGCCTTGGTTTTCTAAACACACATATCATGTTATTAGCAGATATAACAGCAAGGGACAATATATGATACATCGGGTATACATTTGTAATAATATGAATTCTCCTTTTGTTGTACAAGATTATGATCGTTTAGAGGGCAGCCATAATAATATAAACATTTTCTCATGTTCCTCAAAGAAACAAGTTCACTTCGAAAGGGGAGCATTGTTGGTTGCTACCTATGTCTACTAGACCATCTATTCATGCATTGTCTTTGGTTAGTTCTAATCTTTTGCAGGATAATGTTGACATACATCGTGTGCATTCGGATCATGGAGTCTACATGCTTGCTGAAATTTTTATGCGAGATGACATGCTAGAAACTTGGAAACATGATCATGTTCCTTCTCATAATTATTTTTGTTCCCTTTGTCTTTGTAACCCCGTTCTCCTTTGTGTTGTGCAGGAACAGTTTCAAGCACAATCGACGCCGAGGACGACTTTTCGTCAAGAAGGGGAGGATGATGAGGACATGACACCCATGCATATGACCATGTTTGGCGCATGGTATGGAGGGGTACGAGGCCAGCAAGGGTGTCCAAGTCAAGAAGGAGGCCCGAGGTTAATTCGGTTCGAGTCCTCGAGGTGGAGGCCCAAAGCAACTCAAGTTCGAGTCTGCCTCGGCCTCCAGGACTAGTCTGCCTTAAACTGATCACCCAGGACGCATCCAGACTCCGTTTTCGACGATCCACATATGGATGAAAAGCTAATTTGATAAGGAAGCCAATATAAGTGGTCTCACGTCAAAAACTGTTAGGAATCAACAGGAATCATCGAAACAAGTCAGCGTCTAGAATCTGTCAGGGTGCTGCGACACCGTATTTGGTCTGTTGGACCATGTATCGTGTTTGGGCCCATTAGGGGGCGTGTCTAGGGGGTGATGCCCAAGACTCTATAATTAGCAGCCGTCGCTCTCCTTAGGGTTTGGATTTTGTTTAGTTCTTGATTTCCTCGTGAAACAGACATTGTTTTGCTGCAACTATCGCCGCCAAGGCCGCTTGCTGTGAACCAGGGCCCTAGTTCTTGATCTTGTTCACCTAGGGCGATTAGCCCTTTTGAATAAAGACTTGAACTCCGTATTGTTTTCAGAAGCCTCATATTTATTTGCATTTTCAGATTGCGTTGATCCCGTTCTTTCTTGTGTTCTCGATTCGCTTGCAGGAAAGCCTTCTCGGCGAGGTCAATCGTGTTCGCGTGATTGATAACCAACGGAGCAGTGGTGTAATGGTTGCGGGGGTCTGAATCAGTCTTGGTTCGAAGTTTAGATCGTGAACGTCGAGTCTCCACCAATTGACGCTATCATACCTTTCGGAAGATCGGGCCTAGTCTACATCAGGATTCCTACGACCAGTGAACGAAGCGAAAAGCCAAAGCAAGCGAAGGACAAAAGAGCGAATAGGCGCCTTCGATCGGGAGCTGAGTAAGGAAGGGAGTGCATGGCTCTCCCTCCCCCAAGGGGAGGCTTTATATAGCCACCTAGGGGTTGACACGCGCACCGAGAAACCATTGTGGCGGTTCACCTGGCCATCGCAATGGTTCAGCCACCGCAAAACAGTAATTGCAGCGCGCAAACCAAAAGTAAAACGGAATCAGTTAGCTGTCATCTCCTAAAAAAACTCAATCAAGTTAAATCAGTCCTCCACTCTTCATAAGGGATGGTGTCCAAGCCATATGGCAGAGTTGCTCGGCTGACGGCCATGACATTCGCGCGAAAGGGGAAAGCCGTTCGAGCGATGCCGAGGGGCTAATGTTGGGAGCGCACCAAGCCTTTGGGCAACCCCACGGGGCTCGTGCAATCACTGCCCCATGTGCGACCACGGTTTTGCTAGAGCAAAATGACTCCTAATGCACAGAGATGAAGGCAGAGCCCAGAGCGTGACTCACGTATCGCCTATCATTTCGCCAAGGCAAAAAGGCGGCCTAATGATTACATGGGGGCCTGTTGCCTTTTCGCCAAGGCAAAGAGGCTAGACCCATGTGCTATGGGGATTGTGGTCTTTTTGCCTAGGCGAAAAGACGACACTGAATCGAGCAGAGACTATCGTCATTTTGCCAAGGCGAGATGTTGGTCGCGCATTTTGGGTCCAAGCGGTCTAGGCGCGCCTCGCGAGCGAATCGGTAGGAATGGTAGTCATCCGGGCCATTTCGCTAAGTCAAATACTTGGTGCTTGTCTGTGTATCTGACCATGCAGGTGTTTGCCCGGAGGAGAGCTTACCAAGGGACTGGGTGCCGACAACCCCGATCCACCGGGGACCACTCGGTCGGCAAAAGGGCGACACGGCACAGGGACCAGAGGGTCAGCGCTACCTGAGATGGGCGATACCTCCGAAAAGGCAAACAAGTCCTGGGCGGACGAGAATATTATTCGATTATGTGGTAGGTAGAAGGGTAGTTCCATCCATAAAAAGCCTACGGGTGTGTATAAATAGCCCTTGAGGCAGAAATTGTAAGAGAGAAGACCATTTTACTATGTATACATTTGCCGCATTTCCACCACCTTGTATTCGCTTCGGTGTCAGGTTTGCTTGATCTGCTTGCGCTGTGACCTGGTGTTCGAAAGGCTAAGGCCTAGAACAACATATATCATGTTTTTGGCAAATATAACAACAAAGGACAACATATGATATATCGAGTTTACATTTGTACAAATCTGAATTCTCCTTTGATTGTGCAAAATTATGATCAATTAGAGGACTATACAATCAATAATGTTGTCATGCCATATTCTTCTAGTCTTGCTTTACGGACACAAGTTAAATCCAAAGAACGAGAACATATGTTTCTTGCTAGTACTAATCTTTTGCAGGATGATATTGACAAAGATCGTGTGCATTTCAATCGAGGAGACTACATGTTTGTAGGAAAAGACATGCTGCAAATTTGGACATTTGGTCATATTCTTTCTCACAACATTGTCCATTCCTATTATTTTGACAATCTTATTTGTTCTCATGTTGTGCAGGATCGACTTCAAGCAAAATCGACGCCGAGGCTTTTCGTCAAGAAAGGGTCCTTGATGTAGACACGGCCCGATCTTCCGATAGGTATGATAGCGTCGATTGGTGGAGACTCGACATTCACGATGTAGGCTTAGAACCAAGACTGATTCGGACCCCCACAACCGTTACACAACTGCTCCGTTGGTTATCAACCACGCGAACGCGATTGACCTCGCCAAAAGGGCTTTCCTGCAAGCGAATCGAGGACACAAGTAAGAACAGATAAACGTAATCTGAAATTACAAATAAATATGAGGCTTATGAATATGAAGAGGAGTTCTAGTCTTTATTCGAAAGGACTAATCGCCACAGGTGAACAAGATCAAGAATAGGGGCCCTGGTTTAACAGCAAACGATCTTGGCGATACAGTTGCAGCAAACATTGTCTGTTTCACGTGCAAAACAAGAACGCAACAAAACCCCAATCCCTAATGAGAGCGGCGGAGGCTAATTATAGTCTTGGGTGTCACCCCTCCTGGACGCGCCCCCTAACGGGCTCTACGACGATACACGACCCAACATACCAAAAGACGGTGTTACAGCATCCTGACAGATTCTGAACGTTGACTTGTTTTGATGATTCTTGTTGACTCTAGACGATTTTTGACGTGAAACCAAAGTCATTGGTTAGCTTATCAAATTATCTTTCCATCCATATGTGGATCATTGAAAACGGAGTCCGTATACGCCCTGGACGTTGATTTTACTCGGGACTGCTCCTGTAATCCGAGATGGACTCGAATTTGATTTGGGCCTCCACCTTGGTGACTCGAACCGGATGAGCTTCGGGCCTCCTTCTCGGTTAGGACACCCTTGTTGATCTCATCGGCCTCTACCTCCAAGCATGGTCATATGCATCGTGGTCATGTCCTCATCAGGGGGCGCAGGCGCAGGTGTAGGCATAGGCCTCCCCAGGCGCAGGCACAGGTCTCCCCTGCCTCCCCTTCCGCGACGGGCGAGGTGGATGGGACGCGTCGCGGGCGCACGAAGCAGCGCAAGGAGATGCCTGGTGCATCGTTTTGCCTATGTGATTTGAGGTTCACACATATCACTTATGTTTGGGAGTTGGCTACGGGGTTTGGGAATGTTTTAAAACCTCTGGTTCTGATTGGGACAGCAGTTACTTGTTGTCACTTTGGTTATGCATAAATAATTTGGTTTTTAGAGACAAAAAAAACAATCTTCTCTTTTGCGGAT